>JAOYMZ010000361.1:0-10183 GCA_025802335.1 Pinguicula primuliflora | reverse complement strand
CATCATAGCTTGTGCGCTGAAACAGAAGCTTGTTAGTTAAAAACATAGAGTTCATGAGTTAGAATAAATTGAATGGAGCAAAAAAAAACTAGTTAACAGTTAACACACAAAATAAATTGCATGGAACCCGAAAAAAAAAAAAAAAACCCAAAACCCCGAGGCGGCGCCAAGACGGCCGAGGCGATGGCGAGGCCTGGGGCGCCCCGCCACCGCTTTCCGCCTTTTAGAACATTGCTCCTTAGCATAAAGACGATCTTCTTTCTCGGCAGTCCGGAAGCGAGCGACTTCTTTACCCATAATATAGCACCCCAAAGCTTTTAAAGTTTCATCTCCAATTCTCTTTTAACTTTTCCTTATCTTCCTTCACATGTTGTTGCTGCACAAATTGGGATACGTTACCTATCAAAAAAAAAAAAAAAAATTGGGATACGTGTCACTTGCTGGAGGCTATTTTTTTCTCTACCCAAATATCTTCTGGTTTGGAAGCCGTGATGTCTTTCTTCCATGATAGAAGACAAAATACTCGTGTTTGTTTCTTCCCTCCTTCCCCACAACAACTCATCTGATAAATTCAATGTTTGGGTATACAAGAGAGGGGATGCAGCAGCATGTGATAAATTTAAAAGGCAATGAGATAAATAGGAAGGGGAAATCTATTGAGCAGCATCTTGGTTTTGAAGATATTTTCCAAATTGTCATTCAATACAGATATTTAATTGATGACAAAGTTTTTTATGGATAAGTAAGTATTTTTTTTATTATTTTTTAAAATTATTTGAGGTGTAGAAGGTTATTCTTTTAGAAACCGGAGATCCCCACACCATGTATCTATACTAGATCACTCTATGGTAAGTTGATAACCCGCGAGCTGCTCGTAGCAACATTGGATGCGAGGCCTTCCCTAACAATTCATTCAGTTGATCCTCGATCATTATCTCCTAGTCTAGTTCCGCAGTAGCTGCTTACACGTTCTCCTTTAGCTGTTGCTTCTCCGTCTCCTTTTGTATTTTCTGCGTCCTCGCCTATGTTGACGTAGCTTCTTAACTTGATGACAAATCAAGTTAATGTTGGAGAAATGCCTTGTAAAAGGCTAAAATGTGAAGAAGGAATTCTTCTTTGTCCCATACCGGTTGTAGAAGCAAGTTTGGATGGGTTTATATACTTTTACACATAAGTGAGTTGTAAAGTATTGTGAGGAAATGGGCCATGCCCTCGCGCACCGCTGCCGCCGCCACCTGGCCCGGTCCGATCGTGCGTGCATGTGCCTGCACGCGGGCTGGTCTCTCCTCCGAAGCCCAACGTTCTTTTTAGCCCAAAAAGATATTAATTCTTTTGATTTTATTATGTTTGGGTAACTTCTTCTACCTTAAGAAGATAAAGAGATATATCTGTGGATATGCATAAATAATGTTTACGCATTTTTAAACGTGGGATAAGCATTACGCGTTTCCGGAACCTTTGAGATCGTGTCTGTTCGTGTTATAGTGGAACTCAAACTCTTACGCGAGGTGATTTTTCGTGTTATAGTGGGAGACGAACTCTTGAGATCTCAACTATAAATACACCTCAAAGGGGCACTCGAAAATTCACTTTTGCAATTAGCAATCCACTCATATAATTCTCTCTTCTCCGGAGTTCAGTTCGAACAAGGGTTCATCAAGGTGTCTTGGCAATTAGTTTCCCAGTATACAAAATTGATATAATTCATATCTTCAATTGGCACTTTAAACACAATTTATTAGGCATTTATTTTTTAATGATAAAGCATTCATAATTAAAAACTATGACTAAATTGTCTTGGCATGATAATGTCAAAATAGGTCTTAAATTTTAATTTTAACCAGAAGAAGTGAGAAAAATTACACACTGTTTTGTCATTATTTTTTGAGTGATACTACACGTATATCTTTTTTTGATATTTTTAATTGACACACATATGTGGTCACACAACCCTTCTTTTTTGTGGCTATGATGTGACCACATGTGTATGTCAATTAAAAATGTCAAAAAAAATGTACAAATAGTATTACTCTTATTTTTTGTGTTCTCCTATAATTTGATACAATTTTTTTGTATTATGATTATAATATAAAATAGTCTAATCTTGTTCAATATATTTTTTCATATAGTATTGTATATTTATTTATTATTAATAAATATATAAATGGATCCTGCTCCCTTCTAAAATTTCTGGATCCGTCACTGGATTAGGTCCTACATCATATCATATATCAATTAAGGGTATCAATCAGTGGTCGGTTATCGGTTACCGTCCGTTGGTCAGTAGCGGTACTGGTACTGGTATCGCCTTACCGACCAGATTCGGTCGGTATCCGGTATTACAGTTGGCTACCGACGGTAATACCGAATATTAAAACCAAACCAAACTAAACTAAACATACCCAGTAAATCTCGCCCGAATACCGAATATTAATATAATTGAATTATATATATTTTACGGATATATATACAAAAATATTAAAATAATAATAAAGAATAGAGATATATGTTAAACAAATAATAAAAAATTATACGAAAAAATGGTAGTTACCGTCGGTTAAAGGTACCGATGGTATCGGTAACCAAAATTTTACGATACTGGTTCTACGGGACAAATTCGGTTGGTATTGGTAAATGAACAAATTTATCAACCCATGACACCTCCTACGAGGAATGATATAAAGCACCTCCCACTATGTGCACCCCCCACACCTCCCACTCACATCATGTGGAAGCACACACATATATTGGTGTGTGTGAGACCTCATCTTTATGAATGTGAGAGGATGCCATGTAGGTGCCCTACTTGGGATTATCATTTAACATTTTTGACCTCCTACAGTCAATCTTTGATTGATCAAATAGTGTACAAGTTTAGTTATACTTTTTAGACTGAAAACTGCCACCAAATACTTGTATATAAAAAAAAATTCCCACCAAATTTGAATAAAGACGATGCATATTTGACTCTTCAACATTTGAAGCTTCCAAAACCTCAAGAATTAATTACCCATTACAAAAGAGATGGATTTTCAGTTCACTATAAATAAATTAAAAAAACCTTTTGTGTGTCACGATTCCTTACAAATCCAAGCCAAACAACATTATGGGTGGTAGTGTGATTACATGCGAAGATGAAGTTCAATCTTCCATCTCGCCGGAGAGGCTCTTCAAGTCATTCATCCTGGACGCCGACAATCTCCTCCCGAGGGTGCTGCCGGAGGCGTTTAAGAGCACCCGAATCGTGGAAGGGGACGGAGGTGCGGGTTCCATCAAGTTGATCGATTATGGTAAAGATGATTCTTCTTCTTCTGATTAAAACCCCACAGTACGCGTTAAAATTAATAAGAGTTCTTGATAAGTTGGTAATGTTCATACAAACTTAACAAATTATGAATCTAGAGTTTATGCAAATTATAGACCAAGCTAACAAAAGGCCTATATAAATTCACTAATGTTGGAGTTACCGAAACGAATTCGGTAACTCTAACCCAAAAAACTTAAATCAAGCAAACACATGAATAAAAAATAAAAATTGAGGTCGGTTTCGGAATTTTTAAGTCGAATATGTTTAGGAACCAGTCTAAACTTTCATATTTGTACTCGGAACACATGTTTAAGGTTAGGGTTAATTTTGTTGCTCTTAAAATGCTTATTAATTGAATTTTACTTTTTTTGGCGGCGAATACGCCGAAACCAAAATTCGTGACCAGTTCCTGAAAGATTTCGACGCGATGAGTCCAAAAATATTGATGGATTTTTTTCGGCGACCCGAAGATGCCAAAAAATAGGATTTTGGCTACACTTACCGAATTTGTTTCGGTAAGTGTAGCAAAATCCATAAAACTTATCAATAATGATACATGTACATACTTTTGGTATACATAATTATGTACAACCGATAGAATGTGTACATGTATCTTTGTAATTGAGACCACACATGTTTCATTGATGTATCATTCCACGTGTATGAAAGAAAGAAGAGAAGCGCAGAGAATTTGAGGAGAAGAAATTGATCCTGTTCACTTTATAATCCCTCATGTACATGACACACACATATATATTTGAAGGGTAGCTGATTCTCTAAGCTATACAAACTATTGTGTAATCCTATCAATACAACAACCTAACAAACATTATCTACAAGAGTTGTGAATCTTGTGATTGTGTAGGGCTTCATCTTTGGTCAGTGTGTGTGTAACAGTGTACACCGTCAATTGGTTGTATATAATTATGTACACCAAAATTATGTACATGTATCATTATTGAAAAATTATTGTCTTATACCACATGTTTATATATCTTAATGGATAGAACTGTTGTCTTCTTTACTTGTAGGACATGGTTATAAAACGGCTAAGCACCATATCAATGAGATTGATGAGACTAATAGGACATTCAAATGCACTATCCTTGAAGGTCATCCTCTGGAGGAGGGCATGGAGATGATCATCAAAACCGTCAAGATTGAGTGCGGGAAACACGGTGGATCAATTTACAAATCGAAAATCGAATGCCACGTGACGGAGCAACATAGTGTGACGGAGGAGAAGATGAAGGAAGGAAATGAGAAGCTGAGGGGCGTGTTAAAGGTTGTGGAGGATTATCTCCATGCACACCCTAATGAATATGAATGAAACAATGCATGCAACATAAAAGCCAGTTGGATCGCTTGGAAAGAAAGGAATAAAAGTTGTGCTAATAATTGATGTACTCATGAAAAGAAAATTGATGTACTCAGAAAATACACTTTCCCAGGTCAAAAATTTATTTTTGACCATGTTCCGCAAAACTTGTGTGAAGACAATAATGGAATCAATCATGAATTTTAATTTCTGAGGTTGAAAATGTTCGAAAGGCTTTGCACTAAGCTTTTTGCAGTTCTATCTCATATTTTTAGCTGCGGAAACCGGCTGGAATTGGTGATAAAGTATGGAGGGCAATGTGGTTAGATATCAACTGGATGATTTGACCTGCTTGTAATAAACTTCATTTTTGTAGAAAGAAGTTTTCACCGGGGAGTTGAAACAAGTATCATCAATTTTTTTCCGCTCAGCTGTACAGAAACATCTCAGGCATGATTCCCAAAACCCCCCATCTGGAACTGCACTTTCGCATGGAAGGAGCTAAGTTTACCGGCATGGTAGACTAAACACAAGCTCCACCACACACCTCCTCGGTGCGCGCTTAGGCGAACTGGGGAGTTTAGAACCTTCACATATTCATGCACGCACAGCCAACCCTCACATTTCCGCCACCCATAAGAGTAGGAAGATGACCACCAACCAGACCGAAATTCCCTGGCGGTCGTATATGAGTAGACGTGAGAATAATAAAATGAAAGCCATAGAAACTTTAGAAAACCTTGTAGGCAAACTCAAAAAACCCTTACCGGCACAGTAACGGGAGGTAGTAACATGGCAGAATCGTCTCAGGGCAGAGGTAATGGGCTCAGTCATCCCGATCTTAGGGCAAAGGAGAAAGAGGAAGTTCTTGAAGAATACCTGCAGAAAAATGTAGTTGTATACTGCTCAAACTTCCCATGGGAGTGCAACTATTTAGATGAGGAAAATTCTTACTCAACAAGGAAACTTGGTGAGGTTTTCACTGGCCAGGAAAACTTCAAAGTATGGCCTGCTATTCAGCTTACCCATGGATTGGCAAGTTCAAAATTAGAGCCAATGTTGTGAAGTATCCTAAACCCACTAAATCAAAAGGAGGAGGAAAGGAAGCTCAAAGGATTGGAAGGAAGGAAGACGCACCAATGAGTGGTATGAGAACAAGAGTAAGCCATAGAGAGACTCTCGGGGGTGAAAGCAGTGGTAAACAAGGAGAAGCCAGGACGAAAACAACAATTTAGTGAATCCCAAGAATGAAGTAATTTATCAGGCCATAAAAGACAAACAGGGGCCCAGTCTTTAAGCCAATAGCTACCAGAAATCTGGTTGAAAGAAATAATGGAGAGTTAGTTTTCAAAATAACTACAAAAAATACTGCATGACTAAGAAGAAACAAATTATGCCAGCTCAAAAACAAAGACGGAGTTATGGAGTTTCAGGAGGAATTTAAGAAGGGTGGGTACAGAAACTTAAATGTCAGCACAATAGGGGATGGAAAAATTCTGATTTGGGCAGGTGAGCAGGATAGGCAAGAGTTGAAAGACTTAATGAAATGTGATGTTGAATGGCTGCAAGAATGAGTGACTGAATATCACATAATGGACTGAGCAACCACACAATAAGCACAGATTGAGATGCATTCAACTATATGGAATACCATATTCATGCTGGAATGATGAGATGTTCGAAAAAAATTGGAAATAGATAGGGAAAATTTGTGCAAATTGACAAAATCACGAAGGACAGGCTAGATCTGGAAGCAGCACAAATTCTGATCAGAGCAGACATACATAAGGTGCTTATGGGCAAACTGTGGATTAAAGTGGATGGACAAGAATATGAGGCTAGCGTACTGGAAGTGGGAGAAAACAGAAAGAAAGAGAAAAGGAAAGAAATGTCACAAACGGATATGGAACTATCAAGCAATTAAAGTACTGATTCTGATGACTATGAGGCTTATAAGAGAGTTGGACAGACGAATCCAGAAGGAAAGGAAAGTGAGGTTGATGAAATAGATGAGGAGAGCAGCAATAACTACGAAGAGGGAGGAGCAAGCAGAAGAAGTAATGACAGGAAATCCAACATGAAGAAAAGGAGTGGGGGGTAAATGGACAGGGTCCAAAGCAAAAGACTACTCAGACCTAAGAGGCAAGTACAACATTGATGACCAGGAAAAGAATATGGATCTTAAAAACAATTATTCAGAAAGCTCCCTAAAAGAAAGACTAGACCCTGGACAAGATTCAGAGTCAGAAGAAGAGGTAATTCCGGAAACGGCTGAAATGGTTACTGGACTAGGGAGTGAGAAAAAGAGGAATGGAAAGTTCTGGGAACCTACGCAACTTGAATGGTGGCCTGGAAATGGAAGAAGTGGAAGAAATGAAAGATCAACAAAGGAAAAACAAGGAGGGCAGATGGCACAAGCTAAACAATGCGAAAAAGGCGAAGAATCCACACAGAGTTGGGATTTGGACAGTGCGGACAACAAGATTGCTGAAAGTTTATGGTACAGTGACAAGATGGACTGGGTGTATAATGGAGCAATTGGACTATCAGGAGGACAGGCATGTATTTGGAATATTGAAAAATTCAGAAGGGAGAGTGTGTGGTTAGATCTGGGAGTGCTAAGAGTTTCTGGTCAGTTATTGGAAGACGGATCAGAGTGTCATTTAATCAACGTATATGGTCCTGCGGAATTAAATCAAAAGAAGGAGCAGTGGGAGTACATAGCACAACAGCTGAGAGGCAAAGAAATGAATAAGTGGGTACTGATGGGGGATTTCAATGTAGTTGTAGAACCAAATGAAAGAAGGGGAATCAGAAGACAAAATTACAGCCATGAGATAAGAGCCTTCAGGGAATTCGTAGACAGAATGCAGCTGATAAACCTTCCTAAGATCAGAAGGAAGTACACATGGTATTTAGCATCATTAAAGGCAATGAGCAGATTAGATAGGTTTTTGGTGAATGAGGTGTGGCTGGGAGAAAACACAGAGTGGACCCAAACGGGAATGGACAAAGAGGACTCAGATCATTGTCCAGTCAAGCTCACAAAACAGGTGGTTAACTGTGGGCCCAAACCTTTAAAGGTGATCGATAGTTGGCTGTCTCTACCAGATTTCAACAATGTGATGATGAATACATGGAATGAAACTGTAGCTGAGGGCAGTCAAAGTTATAGGATTACGAAAAAAGTTAAGATACTAAAAAAAGAGATCAAAGTGTGGAATATTGCAAAAGCAGGAGACACCAGAACACAGATTCAGGAACTGAGCAACACTCTGAATGAAATTCTAATAAATGTAGAGAACAATCCAGGATGGCAACCAAGTCATGAAGTTTTGATTGAAATAAAACAACAGATAGGAACCCTGGAGATGTATGAAGAAGTGATGTGGAGGCAGAAATCTAGGTCGAAGTGGCTAAAGCAGGGAAATGCCAACATTGCCTATTTTCATCAAAAAGTGAAAAGCAACGGAAGGATAAACTCAATACAGGGAATTTGGAATAATGGTACATGGCATAATGAAGTGGAAGATGTGAAGGGATGCTTTAGAGAACATTTTGAAAGCAGATTTACATAACAGAATTTACGCAGACCAAAATTAGAGGGGCTAGCAACAATGCAGATCTCGGAGGAGGCAAAACAGGGACTCATTGTAGAATTCATGGAGACCAGAATTGTTAATTATGAATTGTGGTAGTTACAAAAGCTCGGGCCCAGATGGACTGAATTTCAAATTCATCAAACATTTTCTCCTGGTGTTACAAAGTGATATACAAAAAATGTTTGATGAATTCTACACGGGAAAAAGAATTGTGAGATGAGGGAATGCTGCTCACATTATTCTCTTCCCTAAAAAGGATAACCCTCTAAGATGTGAAGAGTACAGACCAATAACATTGATAGGGTCTATGTACAAGATGATAGCCAAAGTGTTAACACTAAGACTGAGAAAGGTACTAGACGAGGTAATTTCTCCAAATCAGTCAGCTTATATTGGAAAAAAGGCAGATTCTGGATGGCATACAAATAACAAATGAAGCAGTGGATGAGACGAGCAGGAGCAAAAAAACTAGCTATGATGTTGAAGATTGATTTTGAAAAAGGTTATAACATGGTAAATTGGGATTTTCTGGATGATGTGGCAGCAAAGCTGGGGATTCCTAATAAATTTAGGAAGTGGTTGAACAATTGTCTTATTTTAGCAACAACATCTATACTTATAAATGGAAGCCCAACTAAGGAATTCCAATTAAAGAGAGGAATCAGACAGGGGGATCCCTTGTCCCCTTTTCTATTTTTAATGGTGGCTGAAGGCCTATCTCAAATGATCAACAAGTCGGTGATGTTGAACATGTTAGATCCTATTCTAATGAGTGATGACAAAATTCAGTTATCGCTTCTACAATTTGCCGATGACACCATTATGTTTGCTGAGGGGACATGGAAGAATGTAAAATGCATAAAAACTGTACTTAGAAATTTTGAGACGGTCTTAGGGTTGAAAATTAACTTTGCAAAGGCAGGGCTGACTGGATTCAATCTGCAAACCCATGAAGTGGCTAGGAGGGCTGATTATTTACAGTGTAGAGTGGAAAAATTACCAATCATATCTTAGGATACCATTGAGAGCGAATCCTAAGAAACTGAGCACTAAGAGGCCGATTCTGGAGAAGTTCAGTAAGAAGTTTGAAAGCTGAGAAAACAAAAACCTATCTATATGAGGGAGGACTGTGCTTATTAATTCGGTACTAGCATCTCTGCCATGTTACTACTTCGCTTTTTACTATGCGCCTAGGTCAATCATAACCAAACTAGAGAGAATACAAAGAAAATTCTTTTGGGGAAAAGAAGGATAAAAAAAGATCCATTGAATTTCTTGAAAGAAAATTACAACACCTAGATCTGAAGGAGGGTTAAGAGTCAGAAGGTTAGAGAAATTCAACAAAGTTATGCTAAGAAAGTGGGGGAACAAAATTCTAGAGAGTGTTCAGCCTTACTGGAAAAAAATCTTGAGATCCAAATATGGAGTAAAAGGTAGATTACAAATAGGGAATTTAAGAGAGTTATCAAGAGAGGAAGTAAGAGTGGTGAGAAGAGGAAGAAGAAGAGGGAGGAGGGCACATTTAAAATTGTAGAGAGATATTCTACAGGTAGTGACAGATGAGTGGTTTGTGAAACAGTGGGAAATAAGGGTAGGAATTGGTGAGAACATTAAGTTTTGGGAGGATGAGTGGATAGGAGATATGCCTCTGTCTTTAAAATTTCCTAGATTGTTTTCTAAATTTGAACAGAAAGGTCAGTATATAGTGGAGATGGAGAGGTGGAGTGAAGGAACATGGACTTGGAATTACCAATGGAAGAGAGAGCTAAACTAGTTGGAGGAAAGCAATCTAGAAGAGCTAGGAGATTTACTAATGGGTACCATGTTGCAGGAAAACACACTGGACAAACGGAGAAACAAAAATAGCAAAGACTCAGGTTATTCGGCAAAAGAAAGCTATAACAAGCAGGTCACACAACATGCCAACCAATGGGATGTACCAATGTCAAAACAACT
>JAOYMZ010000360.1:0-10183 GCA_025802335.1 Pinguicula primuliflora | reverse complement strand
TCAATGAGAGGACCATGAAAGATCTCTACTTGACAAAATTACAAAAGTATGTATCCTTGAAAACTGGTTCAATCAAGAGGGAGTGTTATAAATATAGTGATTGGAACAACTTTATAAGGATAAGACTTCTGTAACCGTCAGTCCTTACATCTATATAAAGAGAATTACAGAGAATAACAAATATACAGTTTCACGCTCTTCCAATCTTCTTCTTTTCTTCTTTACAGAATTCTTGAAATTACAACACGATGAACGTTTTTTTGTTTATTTTATTTGATTAACAAGAGTAAGCTGGACGTCAAGTTTCCTAAGGCTGTCTGCAACCATTGAGGAAGTTTCATCCCTCTTTACCTACACCTATCATATCAATCCACTTTTCTCTCACTACTCATCATCTTTTCTACCCCCATATTTCCTCTCTCCAATCTATTCTCCATATTCCACAACAATATAAAGAAATTTCCATCCCTACAATTTCATTATTATTATTTTACAATTTATTTTATCATATTTTTTTATTAAATAATAATTAAAATAATAAGATATTATATTATTATATATATTAATATTAATTTTTTTTATAGATAATGTCGCTGAGGAGATTTAAACTCATGACCTGTGAGTGCAATTATTACTCACTAACCACTAGACCAATCCTCATTGACATATATTAGTATTAATTAATATAATATTTTTTAATATTAAATTATTTGGTTGAGAGAGGAAAACTTCCACTCCGTGGGAAAGGTAAGGGTCCGTTTGATTATTAGATTAGTACTCATCCAAAAGTAGTTTATTTCTACTCTGCCCTCATAAAGTCTCTTATTTGTCGAATGGTGAATTGTTTGTTCTCTGTTGAGACACTCATTATTATCCTTGTTGAAAGTAGGCCAACATTTCCCCAAAAATCGATAACTGGCATTTCTAAAGCAGACAGGGAAGTCAAGGAGGAGACGAGAAATAGAAACAAGCTGTCGGGTTCTACCAGGCAAGGACCATACACGTACACACGCACAAAGCGGGTTACCCACTCTCTCTCTCTATTTACTTGCTAGCTTTTTTTTTCGCCCTTATCAGTGCAGTTCCATCGCCCGCCGCCCCCGAAAAACGGTGGATTTTGCTGCAGTAGCTGCGAGGTAGAGAATTAAGCTGATTATTGAACGCGAGATTGAGTGGGGGGCGAAACTTTGTTGAAAGATGTGTGGGAACAAGGGTTGAGAAACGTGAAAGTGGATCTTTTAGGGTTTTAGTGGGCGCGGTGAAATCGCGGCGGGAACAGTAGTTACTGACCGGGTATGTCGTGATTTTTTTCTGTTTTTGTTGGATCTTGAGTTTCTTCGCTATGATTTGGCAGCGGATTGGAAGTCACGTTTTTTTTTTGGCGTAGTTTAGCTAAATGATAAGCGAAAAGCATGATGATAATTGATATTTGTATGGAAATTGGAAGGTGGTTTTCATTTTCCGGGGTCTTAAATGCACAATGAATTTCGTACGGAGTCTCCGTTCCCTTGGTTTCTGTTCTATGTTTAATTTAAGAGTTATTTGAAGTACTTGCTACAAATAATCATTTAACCATCTAACTTGTCAAATTCTGGGGCTTTTGCTGTTTTAATCACGGTATATGATTTCGAGAGTCATATCAGGTAATAGAGGATCTTCCTTCGTTCTTAGTGTAAAGTAACTTGTGCTGTCTTTGAATTAAATTCCGTTTTTCTTTATTCTTCCTAGACTGTGCACGGTTCTGTCTATCTGTTGATGCATTTATTGGTTAAGAGTAGTTCTTATATGCAACTTGATTTTGGAAAATTTGTGCGTCTTTATGGGTTGTGTATTAATGTATTCAAGTGAAGTTCTCGCCAGAAGTATTTTCAAAACGAGCCCTGTTTTTAATATGATGATCATGTTTTCTAAACCCCTGTTTATCAGTATAGCCATTTACGGCTCACTTAAGGAGGTGAATAGCTTGTCTTAACTTCTATAGAGAAGTAACAAGGTTATAATGGATATTCTGATGGAGTCATTTCTGTTTGTGACCAATAGGAACAATTTCAGGTATATGGGCATAGGTTGACATAAGAGAAGAGTTGAAATCCCGAAGGTTCTACTGGGTGGTTCAAGTGTAATTTGCTTTGCTTCTCTCATGGCACACCTTTCCACAAATAATTTCGCTGGAAGGCCACCTACAGGTGTGAGTTATTTTTAGACACTTTTTGATAATAATATGTTATTCTCTTTTGTTAATATATTTTCCATGTCCATACTTGCATGGGGACCATGAGTTATGCTGTCTGAGTTAAGTCTTTTTCTGCTTCAGCCTGTTCTATGCTCTTATAACACACCAACTTAAATGCAGTAATTTCCAATATGGTTCCATATTCATCTTGAAATCCATGTTTTCCCGGCTCAGTCCTCTTTTTTCCTTTTGTGGAAGTAATAAGATATTGACTACCTTTCAGGATCAACATTCTAGTGTAGTTACTTATTAATAGTCTCTTATAGATTATATGATTAAAGAGCGGAAGACTTGGCATAATAGACTATAGAGATTGTAGAGACATCTTCGATGGGTGTTAGTTTTATACGCAACTGTGTTGCAGTGTTTGGACTTACCATGTCAAAGTGACCATCTTTTTTTAAAATTTGATAAGAGTAGACCGTGGACCCCGTTATATTGAACTCTATAATAGTCTCAGTATCTCACTTATATGCAGGGTGATTGTTTTCTTACCTATTATTCTAAAGGGAATAATTGTCAGTAATTGGTTGTAGTGGATTTGAATCACCGTTTCTCAGCCTCTCTGTGGAAACTTGTTGAAACAATCATTTCATCAGAAAGAATCAGCGTGATAAAGTTGATAGTATAACAGACAGTTCAATTCTTTCAAAATAACCCAAAATAGTGGCTTTTTAACCCAAAATGCGGTACGGGCGAAGGGTTCCGTGTTGCAGCTTATTAGCCTTAATACCTGACTCCATGCAGTTAGTGGATAATATTAAATTAAGAAGCAAAAAATGAATATATATACATTGATTCACATATATAATTTCTAAAAGTGGTTAGATTTCTATTGGTATTTTGGTATGACCGCATGTGCTCCTCTGGTTCTATTAATTTTGTATCTTTGATGATAGGGCCCTCAAATGAAGCTCTATATAGAGAGCTCTGGCATGCCTGCGCGGGGCCTCTTGTTAGTGTTCCACGGGAAGGTGAAAGGGTCTACTACTTTCCTCAAGGTCACATGGAACAGGTTCGGTTTTCTCTCTCATCCTATTTTGTTAGGAAGAATAACGAGGGTGGAGTCCTGGTCTCAGGGACACTTACTTCTTCTTATTGCACTGCTGCTGTTGCTGATGGTGCCTCTGATACTTTTTTTTTCGTTTTGTTTGGTTTTTTGACTCTTACTTTCCATGTTATTGCTTTATCTTCCCCTATCCTCTTAAACGCCCACCGGACTCCACTCTCCTTCCCATTTTCTTGGATTTCTTCAATTCTCTTGCCACCATATTTCTATGTGTTTCCAAATGTGATGGTTTTCAAGATACATTTTCAAATAAGAACATGACTATTCTGAGTATCCTATTCTCTTTGGCCATGCCTTTCATTCTTTCTTTATCTTAGTTTTATTTGCTCATTGTTTCTTCATATGCGGTAGCTCGAAGCATCGACACATCAGGGGTTAGACCAACAACTCCCTTCGTTCGACTTACCCAGCAAAATCCTATGCAAAGTAATGCACGTTCAGCTTCGGGTAATGCTATTTTCGTTTGCTAAAGTGACTTTGTGTTTTTAAGTGACTTACTGGCTTTTGTATTCATACAATTTTCTGTTAACTTGTTCATTTTTCATTGTAGGCTGAATCAGACACGGATGAAGTGTATGCACAGATTACATTGCTTCCTGAACAAGATGTAAGCGTATTCTCTGATCCACTTCTAGTTACACCTGGACCTCTTGTTATCTGGGTTGTGGGAAGTTTAGATCTCTCCCTTCTGTTTGAATTGTCTTAGTTTGTGTTTTGGAAACTTGTCACGGACCCAGATCCATTTTCTGAGTGATGGTAGAAAGGAATTAAAATGCTCAAAAACACTGCTGAATTTTCATTCATTTTTCTTCTTCTCTTCGTATCTCTCTACTAACTATGTGCTCTATTATATAGAGCCACGTTTGACGCAATCTAACTCTACCCATTATTCAAAATTCTAACTCTAACAACACTTTGGATTCTAACTGAATAAATCAAAAGAATAAGTGACCTTACAAATACTTTGCTTATTCATAGACCAACTAACAATCAAAATAATAAATTGACCAGTTAAAGTTGATAACTCTGAACATTACATAACTCTGGATTTAGTTGGGAGTAGAGCCTCCAAGTTTGGTTAGGACACCTGTGGATGTTCGTGCTTTCAATTTCAGAACTTTTCAGATCTCTGTTGTGTTCTGTAAGGCTGAAAGTTGAACGAATTAATATTAGTTACTTTCATGTGTTTCATCTGACAATGAGCATTTAAATTATGGATCACATTTTCTAGTATTGTATTGATTCTCTCCTGTCTGAATATGAATAGAGATATCAGAAGAACTAGATTGTAAGAAGTTCTGTATCTCATCAGAACCTTATCCTTCTCTGTAGTCAGTTCTTTCTTTCGCATTTGTGTTATAGTAGGTCTCAGAGTTGAAACTAAAGTTATCTATTTGTTCTATATGATGGATCAGCAAAGTGAAATCACGAGTGCAGATCCTCCCGTACCAGAGCCTCAGAGGTGCACCGTCCATTCATTTTGTAAGACTCTGACGGCCTCCGACACCAGCACCCATGGTGGATTTTCAGTTTTAAGAAGGCATGCTGACGATTGTTTGCCCCCATTGGTAAGAAAATCCTGACTTCATTATGCTTCCTATCCCTTTTCTCTTTTGTCTTATTAAGTTTATTTTATTTATTTATTATTATTTCTATCTATGTTGCAGGATATGTCCCAGCAACCACCATCACAGGAATTAGTGGCTTCAGATCTCCATGGCAATGAATGGCATTTTCGTCATATTTTTAGAGGTCTAAATCTTACAGATCTACCTTTCTTACAAAAAGTCTTAACATTTCTAACTTGTAAGATGTCCTTTTTTCTTGGAAATTAAATTTTTGCCAAAAAAAACTGGTCCAACTATCTTTTGGAAGCCTGAAGCATTTAGAAGGATCAGTTTGTAATTTCAATCTTCAGAAATTTCGTTTCACGTTAAATCCACCCTGTATGAACCGAGAAAAGGGTAGTTAGGTGGTGAACAGGGGCATTCTCACTGCTCCCGTCATTTTTTAATATATATAATATATATTGTACAATATATAAACACTCATGTTTCCCATCTCTTTTGAGAATTTGTATGTGGTCAACTTCTCCTACCTGATAGGATTCATGGATTCACCTCTATATAAGCATCAGAAAAAAGTTCTTACTTGGTTGGTGGATTAATCCACACAGACGGTTTCTGTATATATATATATATTTGTGAAAATACTCAATACCAGGAATTCTGGTTGGCGTGAATTAATTTAGGATCACAAACCCACATCCTATTGCCTTCTACAGTTCAGATATCTAGTAAGAGTGGTGGCTACATCATTTTAGGCTTCTTTTACTCCAATTCTATGTTATGTGACAGAGTGATTACATTTTTAGGTCAACCAAGGCGACACTTACTTACCACTGGGTGGAGTGTATTTGTTAGTGCCAAAAAGTTAGTCGCAGGGGATGCGTTTATTTTCCTGAGGTACATTTATTTGAATATCTTCCATCTGGGATGCAATAGATAGTTCATATTAACGGCTTATCCTTAATTTCGGCAGAGGAGAAAATGGAGAGCTTCGCGTTGGCGTGCGAAGACTCATGAGACAGATAAACAACATGCCATCTTCTGTTATATCAAGTCACAGTATGCACCTGGGTGTTCTTGCCACTGCATCACATGCTATCTCGACTGGGACCCTGTTTTCGGTTTTTTACAAACCAAGGTTGTTAAAGGACCTTATTTATTTATATTAAACTGTCAATACTGGATATACTTTTTAATTAAGAGTTTGCTTCGATTTTATGCGTGAAGGAGTTTTACATATGTGGAATCTATAAAAATAATTTTTTGTTCCATGTTTTCTGACTATGAGCACTTATCGTGAAATAGTTTGGTTCTGCATGACCTTTTCGGTTACTGGGTTGCTTGATTGCCCAGCGTGGTCAGATGCCACCATACAATCTTATTTAGACCTATTTGATGTGTCTTTACATCACCTTGTAGCAACTGCTCAATGATGCATACCCCATTAAATCCTTCATTTTTTTTTGCAGGACTAGTCGGTCAGAATTTGTAATAAGCGTTAGCAAGTATCTTGAAGCTCAAAATCATAAACTATCAGTGGGAATGAGGTTTAAGATGAGATTTGAAGGTGAAGAGGTTCCTGAAAGAAGGTATGTGAATTTCATGAAGTTTGTATTGTATTAGTAGAATGTCAAATGCTTGGTTCTTTCCTGAATGACTTTCAGTTGATAATTTTCTCTATAAAATATTAAAACAGATTCAGTGGGACTATTGTGGGTGTCGAACATAATGTTTCTTCCCGGTGGCCAGATTCAGGTTGGAGATCTTTGAAGGTAGGTGGAGAAATGCTCATTTAGTCTAAATGTGGATTGCCATCCTCTAGTATTCATGCCCACTTGCAGATATCAAAGTTCATCAAATGGTGATTTGTTATCTTTTTCATATGCACGTGCGAATAGATTTCACTGCCTACCAGAAAGAATGTTCGATGTCTGTACAAGTTGAAATTTGATTTTATGACAAATTAATTCATTTTGGGTACGATAGAACATTTTAGCTTACCATTAGTTAACATGTGGATGCAGGTCCAATGGGATGAACCTTCATCAATAATCCGTCCTGATAGGGTTTCACCATGGGAAATAGAACCACTAGTTGCAGCAACTCCTCCAAATACGCAGACTCAGCAAAGGGCTAAGCGGACACGGCCAGTTGTTTTGCCTTCACCTGCGCAAGATCTATCTTCTCTTGGTTTACATCTCTCTCTCAACAAAACACATACACATCATATTAAGTAATCCTTTTAGATTTTAATGAATAATTATTTGTTCTTCTTAGCTATGTGGAAATCTCCTGCTGACTCACCCTCAGCATTCACCTATCATGATCCATTGCGGGGGCGTGACCTGCATCAATCACCTAAACTCAGTCCTGGTGCTAGAGTCATCCCTTACGAGAGTTTGCTGCCTGTTTCAAGTAGTTCTAAGTACCAGCAGAATCTGGTGGAAACTGCTGCAGAGTCTCTTACCCCTGTCAGTGAAAAGAGACAGGCAAATGGTTGCAGGTTATTTGGAATCGAGTTGCTTGAGCACTCAGCTCCTGATGCTGCACTTGTGACAATCCCATCTGGAGCAGTCATTGAGAATTCTCATACTCAAGATGCTGAATCTGAGCAGCATTGTGACCCATCAAACCGTAATCCATCTGATGTTAGCTGTGAACCTGATAAATCATGCTTGAGATCCCCTCATGAGCTGTGTAGTAGACAAATTCGGAGTTGCACCAAGGTATGTTAGCTCAGCAATTCATATTTGAGAAGGAAACCAAAATGTACCTTAGACTGTTGATATCACTAAGCTTTAATTTGTCACTACCTGTCTGTGGTTAGGAGATCGGTTTGGGGGTGATGGCCTTACGTGTTCGTGCATGTAAAATGCCTATTTTTGTATGAATATCTGGTTTTGTGCTGCAATTGCGCTTTTGCTTCACTACTGGCTAGGATACTCGTCTGTCCTACTTGTTGCTGTGATCCTTTATGAAATCTCTATTTGTTTCTGGTCAGTTGTGTTTGAAATCGTGTATTGGTTGTCTAAGCTGGTCCATAGTATTTTTCAAGTACAAGAACAGATTCTTTTCTCTGATTCTTATTTAACTGGATGCCATCTTTTGTCCTTCGAAAATGTTCTGGTACTGTAGACTGTGAGTCACCTAGTCTAATGATTCATGTAGGTTCATATGCAAGGTTTTGCGGTTGGGAGAGCTGTAGATCTGACAAAGTTTGATTGTTATGATGATCTACTCAAGAAGTTGGAAGAGCTATTTGAGATTGTAGGGGAGCTGACCGGTTCAACAAAGAAATGGCAGGTTGTGTACACTGATGATGAGGATGACATGATGATGGTTGGTGATGATCCATGGCAGTTAAGTAACTTTATGATTCGTTTGACCTTCGTTCTCATGTGTCCGCATGTCCACTGCTTTTGTATGTTAGCCATAAATCCTTGTGTGATCATGGTCATAGTATTATATTAAGTAGCTCATGGAGGGTCTGCTACTAGGGGGTGTAGCATAATTACTGTTTCTATCTGGATGATGCAGATGCGCTTTTAATATTTTCTTTAGGGTTTCGCCTGTTTTTATTTATTTATTTATTTGTTTCGCCTGTGGACTTTCATTATTTTTAACTAGAGTATTCATAGAGTTTAACTCCTCAACGTATGTATGTGTTCGATTTCCTGTCATCTTTGTCAAATATGCATTCTGTCAAAAAGAAACAGCATGTGTGGTACTGGAAATAATGCATCTTTGACAATGCCCATGCTTGAACAATGCTACCGGATGTGATTTTGGATGAATGCTGATACATTATTCCTTATGTTCTTAGTGAATTTTGCACCATGGTGAGGAAGATATACATCTACACCACTGAGGAAGCCAAGAGGCTTTCGCCCAAGCTCAAACTTCCACTGGCAGAGTCGAAATCTTGCAAAGTCCTTTCGGAAACTGCTGGTGGCACCGAAGAACTATCATCAACTCTTGGTTCTGATTACTAATTCGGCCCAACGCAGCTTTATAAGCTGCAATGAGGTGAAAATCTCTCCAAATAAACTTGTGTGTAGTAATGAGACGAAGCTGAAACTCAGATTTTGAGTTTCGTTTTGAAGTGGCCTGGAGAGGGAGTGCTGGTGAGGGCCAGTTGTTGTTAGCTGTTTGTGCAAATAATTGTACCGGAGAATGGTACCGTAAGGATGAGTATTCTGTTATATATATATAAGATGTAGATTTGTGTTGTCCCGTAATAATATTTCTTCACAAAAGCTTGCTCGTGATGCATTCTTGTTTGAAACACTAACTTGGTCGGAGAAAATCACCCTGAGCATCTTATTACACCCTTCACCCTGAGCATCTTGTTTGATAAGTGCAGGATTCACTGGTATGTATGATTTGGTAATAACATAAATTAAAAATATAATATTTATTTTTAAAAAAATAAATATTTACCGGCACGACACGAAACTTGAACCGTGCGGGCCAGCGCACCACAGTCAAGAATAACGTGCGGACCGTGCCTGGCAGACACTACTCAGATTGTGCCGGGCTGACGGGCACGCACGAATTGCCCATCTACATTTACCAAAGATATCTGAACTCCTAAACTGGAACTGGATAATGCTATTTTTCTGTCACGGCTGATTTTTAACACCCTAAGTGAATAAAGCCAAATTATACACCATAGTTTGCTAGTCATTTCAAGATCCACCCTTAACTAATACAATTTGACCGAGCAAGCTATATCGCCATCAAACAGGAGATTCACGATTCAATTTAGGGACGACTTCTGGTAGGGATGGGCTCACGACCAGTTCCAAGCTAAAGCAATAATAATTCACTCGTCGAAGTGGCCTCCTTGAGTTGAGAATGTCTACACCCACCTTTTGCTTATCAATTGGACGACGAGGGCTAACCGATTTTTCCCACGAATTATACCACAGCTTTGACACGTCTCACGTGCCAATTGGAAAAATTGTGAAAACTCGAACCCCAACCCCCTCCGTTCCTCCACATTTCCCAAGATACCATATCCACTTCTACCACTACACCACCGACACTTTCTTAACATAATTGTACACATTAAATATATAATATATACATAAACCTAAACCTATATATAACATATCCATAAACCTAAACCTATATATAACTAGTGTATAACTCGTGGCTGAAGCCACTGCAACACAATAAATCCAACTTATTGACACAATGAAACCATTTTACAGTTACAATTATAGAACAACAAATAACACAACTATATTCATCCTTTTGGGGAGAGTAGATGAAGAAAATAAAAGAGAAATACATCAATCTTCTTGCTGC
>JAOYMZ010000359.1:0-10184 GCA_025802335.1 Pinguicula primuliflora | reverse complement strand
CGCGAAATCTGACTTCCTCTGATTGATCACTGCTATCTCGCACCCGTTAGGTTTTCATCATTCGCACCCCGCCTGCGCTCCCGCTTGCTTCGTCCTCCTCTCTTCCAGCGAAGGCGTTGGTTTGCACGTTAACAACCGGAGCCGCGGTTGTCACCGTTTCCGGCGGAGACATTGTATGTTTCCTACGGGTTTACGGCAGTTTTGTGCCTTCTTTTTAGTGGGCAGTTTTCTCAGCGTGATTTCGACGGTTCTCCCGTTAAGGTTTCTCGCCCACTTCTCTTCTTCAACGGATGCATCACTTCCCGACCGAATGAAAAAATTCTCCATCCTTCAAAACTCCACTTCCGTTTTTAATTTGTTGCTGGTTCCGTTTTGAATTAGGTGATTCAAAGGCACCAAACTCATCTCCCGAACCTCACGCACCCACACCTTCGTCTCCATCTTAAGGTGAAATGTGGTCTTCCTCTCATTTACTTCATTGCTTTGTGTTCGATGTTTTGTTTGAATTGGAGTATAATTTTTTGTTTCAGGTCAAATTTTGTGTCTGAAAGAAGAAGAATCTGCTCGAATCAAACAGATTTGTAGAAGGGTGAATTGCCGCTATGGGACAAGAGTTTGTCTTCTAGAGAACAAAATTTGTAAGTTTGGTTTTACTTTTTAGCACATCTAGATTTCGAAGTAATTTTCCAGCAACAGAGCTTCAGATCTCTAGAAACGTAAATCTGGATGAGTGAAGTTTGGAGAAATAGATAGCAGCAACAGAGCTTACCAATTTAACTGATAAGTGATAGCATTAATTCACACTTTACATGTGGAATAAGCTCATTGATTTCATCACCATACGCTATCTATTTAGTTTTGCCTTTTCATTTGTATATATTCGGGAACTCTGTTTCCTGCTTTCAGATTTTCTTCTATCCTTGAATAAATTGGCTATAGATTGCTTGGTTCCAAGGATATCCGATATTGCATGTCTGCTGCGGACCTTAACACTTTTTCCTGCAATTGTTAGTTAACCTCTGTTGACTAAGATTCAGTTCTTTTGGATGGCAGCATACTGTGTTGTTGCTGTTGAATCGATTGGAAGACAACTTCCAATAGCATTTCTCGAGCGAATTAAGGATGATTTTACGAAGAAATATGGTGGTGGAAAGGCTGCTACAGCTGTTGCTAACAGTTTGAACAGAGAATTTGGGTAATAATCTTCTATTGTTTTCTTTCTGTTTTCATAACATCTTGATTGATAATTGTGTGTGTGCAGGAAATAACTTTGTTTTCCACATTTATGGCAACACAGGCCCAAGTTGAAAGAGCAAATGCAGCACTGTGTCGATCATCCAGAGGAGATAAGTAAGATGGCAAAAGTGAAAGCCCAGGTTTCCGAAGTTAAGGGGGTGATGATGGAAAACATTGAAAAGGTGGAAGACTGCCTTTATGTTTGATATATTACATTCAATATATGCTTCTCAGCTTTGGCTAGCATTAAATGTTGATCTCTCTGTGCTTCATAGGTTCTTGATCGTGGAGAAAAAATTGAGCTTCTGGTAGACAAAACAGAGAATCTGCGTTCACAGGTTTGTCATGACAAGTCTCTACATCTTGAGTTAGTTCTGCACGGACTTGCTAACCGGGCACCACTCGCAGTTTGCTGTCTAATCTCTTCACCTTGGCTTTATTATTTTTCACGTGATGTACATGATACGCTGTCGCACCATGTTCACAGGCCCAAGACTTTCGAACTCAAGGAACTCAGATGAGGAGAAAGATGTGGTTGCAGAACATGAAGATCAAGCTGATCGTTCTTGGCATTATCGTGGCCTTAATCCTCATAATCGTTTTATCAGCCTGTGGTGGATTTAAATGCCACTGATTTCCAACTTAGGAGGTTGTCACTGTCAGGTGAAGGTTCAGATATGTTTTGTGAGTTAATATTTGTATAGGGTGAATTGTGCTGCTATTGAGCTGTTTGAATACACTAGTACAAGGGTCAGTCATACTTTTGGTATGCTTCTATCCTCTGATATTAAACATATAAATATTGATTTTAATAGTAGTTTACATATACTTTTTCGTAATATATTATAAGCACCCTTATCCTAATTTGTAAATTAAATGGGCTATGTTTAAGGGGTTATGATATGTAACACTCTTAAATTGACACTCTTGCAATGGGTCAGGTGTTCGTGTTATAATAAGAATAATTACAACTATTACAACTATTATTAAAATTATTATTATTATTACTATGATTATGATTATGTTTTTTTTTTCGATCTGAGGGTCTCCACGAAAACAATCTTCCCATCCTGTTGAGGGATAGGGGTATGATTGCATACACTTACCCTCTCCAGATCCTGCCTAAGGGCGGGATTTACTGGGTATATTTAGTTTGATTTGGCAATGTGTCAGGTGTTCATTCTATAGTAACCTACCCAAAAAAAGGTGGTCATTCTATAGTAGATAGTTGTTTTTAAAACATAGTCGGGTCGGTTGATAAGTTCAATGAATTGCTACGCCTAGGATTAGTGTACTGGGAGTGCAAGTCGTCATACTGTAAGTTGACTCGCCTTCTACGAGTTCCGATCAACGGTGGACGGTGGTGGATAAGTCCTCAAAGTCCTAGCATTTTAAATTTTTTATGATTTGTAATAAAATTATTTTGACCCAGTTTAAAAACTGTTTTTATTCCCTATCTATGGAAATCATTAAAATACGTTGAATAATATCGAATTCCATCTTATTCCAAATTTCACATAATAGCAACCATTCTTCAGAAAATGTTGGGCGAATTCAAATGCTCAGGTGCAGCACTAAATCGAATGAAACTCATATTTTTTTGTATTTTTTTATGATCTAAAAAAATGTTGAGCTCAAGAATGCACGCATGCGTTGAAAAATAAGAAAAATTCAAATAAAAAAAATACAAAAATAGATAGACCAAACAGTATGGATGGCCATCCAAACCGCTTAGGCACCGTTTGGCGTACAGCGTACTCTGAATTTGTATCCAGTTTGCTGTAGTATACCCTCTCTTCCTCCGTTCGATAGCCATTTTTTTTTCGCATGCTCGGGGTTTGCGGCCCGGATAGGGAGTAAAACAGGTAAAAACGTCACTCTACAAACCCCTCTGCAAGAGGATTTGTACAAACCCAACTTATGCCCAAAACAAGAAATTACCCAAATACTCTGCTTCCTCTGTATACTTAAACCCAAATTTTTCATTTTCTCTCAAACCGCTCATCCCTCTCTCTCGTTGCGAAGCAGTCGCACGTTCTAGGCTCGATCCCTTGTCGTCGTCCACTGCACTTCCGACGTAGCAATGTCTTGTCTGACCGCTTTCACCGGGTAAGTAAACCTCGAACTTCTTCAATCCCAATTTTAAGCTCCAATTATGTGGATTCGCATACATTCGCAAAATATTTTAGGGTGTGTTACATTCATCTTCGATTCATGTTTTGTGGGGTTCGTGACAAATTGTGACTTTAGGTCTTCGGGTTTGGGTCGATTCAGGGTTTAGGGTATTACGAGTTGAGGGTTTCGTTGGGTATTTACTGGATTTAGGGTGTAGGCCGGTAGAATTATACTAGCACGGGTATCAAATTTGATACTTTTACGAAATGAGAGTTGTCGCCCTTCAAAAAACAAAGGAGGGAAAGGTTGCTTAAACGTAAATGAAAGCACGATGGGGATGAGGCTCCCAAATACCTTCTACTACCTAGGGTTCCCCAAATGCTAGGCTTTCATAGAGTGGATCACGAGTGATTATAATCATGAATGCTTTAGGAATTTATGAATGTGCAACCAGGCATTCGTTGAGCTCTGTTGAGTTCTCAAAGAACAGTGTGGCCTACAAGACGACGAACACGTAACCGTAATAGGGAAGGTTGCTATATTCTTACATATATCACTACAAGAATCGCATCCTCCAGTCTGACTTCCAATGAAGTGGCCATACAATTAGTGTGATCTTCCACGAAGTACTTGAGATAATAATCCAACTTCGTACTGCGTACCTGGTAGTCCCTATCCGGATTGATGAGAACACATCGGATAGAAGGTGGAAATATTTTAAGGTATGTCAACTAATATGTTTTAGTTCTTATATTATCTCTAAGTTTTTGAGTAATCATTTCATTGTGGTTTACAGGGTTGCGTGGGAGTCTTCGATGGTACATACATCCCTATGCACGTCCCGTTAGACGACCAACCGAGGTATCATACATGAAAAGGGCACCTAGCCACAAATGTTCTTGGAGTATGTGATACAGAAGGCCGGTTCACGTACATACTAGCAGGATGGGAGGGCTCAGTAGCCGATGACCAGGTCTTAAGCGATGCGGTAACAAGACCGAATGGATTAAAGGTACAAAAAGGTATGTTCTATTCTTTTGGAAACCATATTTGGAGTTGTTTTACATCTCTATTGCTACTTCTGAGTCATGCATTTGTGTTACAATAACCGGAACATATTATTTGTGTGATAGTGGGTACACTAACGACGAGGGATTCCTCACATCGTACAGGCAAACATGGTATCATTTGTAAGAATGGGGTCCCGGCCTCCGCAAACCCCAAGATTATAAGGAGCTTTTCAACATGCGCCACGCATCCGCACTCAACATCATCGGACGCACTTTTGGGATTCTGAAAAATGATTTGCCATCCTACGTAGCCCTTCCTTTTTATACGGTGAATACGCAATGCGATATCATACTCGCTTGCACACTACTTCACAATTTCGTGATGAAGGTGACTCCACAGGATCCCCTATTATGTAGTGCCAACAATGAGTTGGCTGACGGTCTACACGATACAACCGTAGTTGACGATACCATCCAATCTGTGACCTCTTCTCCCACATGGTCTGCATTCAGGGATGAACTTGCGCATGGTTATGGGCTACATACATGCAGGAACGGGCCACATGACTCGATCGCTATCATACCTTTGTTATCTGTTGTTTCTCTGAGTTTATATTGAGCTTTGCATCTGTATCGGGAATACATTTCTTTTCAGACATACTTTTGCTTGTTATGGTGCTAGTATTTGTTATTTGAATGTTTGATTTGTTCTATTTATCGTATTTGTATGCTTCAATGCTTAACTTTGTTTGGCTTATTGTATTCGTTGTTTCTTAAACAGTCTAGATATCAAACAGCTTATTCAATGATAAGGGTAAAATGGTCAAATTTACACATTCTGCCCGAAACCCTGGTTTAATCTGCTCTAACAGTGAGAATATCATACCGAACACGCTGTTTAAAGTTTTCCTATAAACAGAACACGTGGTACTAAACATGACTGAAAAAGTATACCCAAAATTTTCCGGAAATATTCTAAAAAATAGGTTTATATTTTCATTGATGCCGAACCCAACCTTATAAGGAATAAGGACGGATCTATATTTTTTTTTAGATTCAAAATATGTTAGTTTTTTTAATGTTACCAAAATTTAATATAGCAATCCCCCAAAAGTTTTTTTAAAGTTTTTTTGATGTTACCAAAAGTTACCAAAATTCTTTTGTCTCTAACCGGTATGGGAAAAGGTCATTGTCTTTCCAAGGCATTCACCTTACAATCCCCCACAATGACTTGGAAAGTCTTTCCCTGAGCAAGAAAGAGTCATATACTAAATGTCAATATCTTTCAATTTGAATTGCAAGCCGTGAGGTGCGATTACAACACTGGCCCAGTGAGTGAGTGAACTGTGTCTTGAACCCTTGAACTCATTTGGGCTCGAGTCACTAATCACACATCACGCATATAACTTTTTAGGTGTACATACTCCGTGATACTACTTCTTGCGCTTTATTTTCCGAGCCTATGCGTGTACCTTCGTTTCATGAATGCTCTAGAAGGATGCACTAACATCATTCATAGAAGGTGGCCAATCTTCACATCCACTTAGGTGACTCACTCGCCCCCACATTTAGGAGGGAGTGATTAAGAGCCTTAGCTCATCCTTTCATTTCAAAATACTGCTCTCCACCCCCACAGGTGGGAAGAGACGAATGATACCATTTACCGGTGGCATCCACAGACGTGCATCCACCCGCAACCTCCCTGGCATCCTGAGGTTGAAAAATGCTATCAGTTGCATCCCCCGATGCATATTCACCTTCAACCTCCCTTGTATGTAGAGATCGGAAAATATTACCAGTTGCATTTCCCGATGCATATCCACCCTCAACCTCCCTCTGTATGCAGAGGTCGGAAAATACTACTAGTTGCATCCCCCGATGCGTATCCACACTCAACCTCCCTGGTATGCAGAGGGCAGAAAATACTAAGTAGGACTCTTGATCCCCACTCATGGGGATAGACGACTCCATCACAATATAATTGTTCATTCTCATCTAGATCCATCAAGTCCATCTGACTCGAACTACCAATTACATGGGCTATGGATCCTTACGAAAACAGTCAACTCAAGTTATGCACATGATTCCATAATAGTAAAGTGAAAATTTTTCACACACGAAAAACAAAAAGGAATCAATCACCAAATACATAACTCATAAGTAACACGGAAAAGGGAAAAACAGATCAATAAATAATCAGAAAACATTACAGTTCCTGAGTTGCAGCCTGTAGTCCTATTCCTCTAGAAGAGTCGAGAACCACTCTTCTCGGTAATCCTTTTGTGAAGGGATCCGTCAGATTTTTCTTGAATCTCACGAACTCCAAGGCCAGTACTCCATTTTTCAGTAGTTGCTTTATAACTCCATGTCGTAGCTGGATATGCCTCTTCTTTCCATTGTAGACACTACTCTTAGCCACTCCGATGGTTGCCTGTGAATCACAATGAACAGACACCGGGAATGTCTTTTCCCCCCACATTGGTAGGTCGGCCAATAGATTTCTCAGCCATTCTGCCTCTTGTCCAGCTAACTCAAGTGCAATCAATTTTGACTACATGCTAGACCTAGCAATACATGTCTGTTTTGCAGACTTCCAAGATACAGCTCCTCCTGCAAGCGTGAATACATATCCACTGGTGGAGCTTACTTCATCATTGTCTACAATCCAGTTTGCATCACAATATCCTTCCAGCACTTCAGGAAAATGACTATAGTGCAATTGCCAGTCCATGGTACCTCTCAAGTAACTAAGCAAACTTCGAAGAGCAGTCCAATGATCAGCGCTAGGATAATGAGTATGTCGACTCAGTTTGCTTACTGCATAAGCAATATCAGGACATGTGTAGTTCATAAGAAACATAACACTTCCTATAACCCTTGCATATTCTTCTTGAGATATTGTAGGGCCCAAGTTCTTTGTCAGGCGAACAGGATATGGAGTTCGTACAGGCTCAACCTCATAGCTGTCAAATTTTTTGAGCACCTTTTCAACATAATGTGTTTGACTAAAAGTAATCCCATTCAGGGTCCTTCCGATCTTTACTCCCAGAATAACATCTGCCTCTCCTAAATCCTTCATCTCAAACTTGGATGATAAGAACTTCTTCGTTGCATTTATTGCATCCATACTTTTACTGAAGATCAACATATCATCAACATAGAGGCATATGACAACATAGTCTGATCCAAACACCTTCAAGTAAACACATGTGTCAGAGGCATTTACTACGTACCCATCACCAATCGTGGTAAAATTGAACTTTTCATACCATTGTAAAAGTGCTTGTTTTAACCCATAGAAAAATTTTAGAAGCTTACATACTTTGTTCTCCTGTCCTCAACCACAAACCCTTCTGGTTGACTCATATAGATATCCTCATTCAGATCTCCATTTAAAAAAGCTGTCTTGACGTCTATCTGATGTATAAGAAGATCATGCAGGAAAGCCAGAGCAATCAATATCCTAATCGTTCCAACCTTCATCACAGGAGAAGCAGTATCGAAGAAGTCAATCCCCTTTTTCTGGGTAAACCCTCTTGTTACTGGTCTTGCCTTAAACCGCTCAATAGAACCATCAGGTCTCATTTTCTTCTTAAAGATCCATTTGCATGTTATAGGCTTGCGTCCTTTAGGTAACTCAACCAATTTCCAGGTTCCATTCTCAATCAAGGAGTCAAGCTCACTCTTTATACCCTCCCTCCAGAAACTAGCATCCACTGAATGAATACCTTCATCATAAGTCCGAGGATCATCATCAATCATGAAGGCACACAATTGTACACTTGAGGAGTTAGATACTTTAGCCTCAGCCAAATAGGATGTAATAAAGTCAGGTCCAAAACTGGTTTCAGTTCTTTGCCTCTGACTTCTTCTGACTTCGTCGACGGGCGGTACTTGTCTAGGGACTATTGCTGATGAGCTTGGCTCCTCTGATGCTCCTATAGCTGTATGCTCATGAGAACCACATTTTCCAAATGGGAAAACGTTCTCAAAAAATTCTGCATCCCGTGATTCCAAAATAGTGCGATCACTCAGAACCATAAATCTATAAGTGGCATTATTTCCCGCATACCCAACAAAGACGTTTTCAAATGTCTTGGGGCCAATAGTAGTCTTCTTAATATCAGGAATGCCCACTTTCGCCAAACACCCACACACTTGAAAATAACTCAGATTTGGTGGATATCCCTTCCACATCTCATATAGAGTCTTGTCCAACTTCTTGTGAGGTACACGATTTAGTATATGACATACTATAAGAACTGCCTCCCCCCACATATCGTTGGATATCCCAGAGCTCAAAAGCATTGCGTTCATCATATCCTTGAGAGTCCTACTATTCTTTCTTTCGGCTACTATTCTATTAAGGCATGCGCAGAGCACTTACCTCATGCACTATCACATTCTTCTCACAGAATTCCTTCAAAGAGACGGAGCCATATTCACCTTCTCTGTCAGATCTCAATCTTTTAATCTTCCTTTCCAATTGATTTTCTGCTTCCGCCTTAAACCTCATAAAAGCATCCTCTGCGTCATCCTTTACCTTCAGCAAATATACTCTACAATATCTGGAATAGTCATCGTTGAAAGTCACATAATAATGATGACCATTTCTGCTCCTCGTATTCTTGAAGTCCGCGAGATCAGAGTTTATAAGACCAAGATGTTCAGTTTGTGTCTCAGTGACTACTTTGAATGCTTTGTGTCGACTGCGCGTATTAGAGACTTCGTCCTTAGTCTCATCATTGAGGCCACATTAACATGTCCTAGCCTACTATGCCAAATATCAACAGACTCAATCAGGTAAGCAGAAGTAGGTATTTTATTAACCTCATCAAAAAGTACATTCAACACAAAAAGTTCCCGACTTAGATAGCCCTTTCCAACAAATTTCCCATCACGAGATAGAACTAACTTGTCAGCTTCAATCACTTGTTTAACTCCAGCCTTGTTAAGGATACCTCCAGAGATTATGTTGCGACGCAGAGATGGAACATACAACACATCAGTGAGAGCAAGAGTCTTCCCTGATGTAAGCTTTAACATGACCTTTCCCTTTCCAAGAACACCAGATGTACTCGAGTTTCCCATATAGCATTGTTGACCTTCCTTTGCTTCTTCAAATTCTTGGAAAAGTTCTCTGTTTGAGCAGAAGTGCCTATTTTCTCCAGTGTCCAGAATCCAGTCAACCTTGTTTTCGATTAGGTTGACTTCGATTATCATTGCCACAATTGGTTCATCATCCTCATCCTCATCTTCAAGAAGATTGGCCTGAGCAGCACCTGGGCGATTCTTCTTCTTGAAGCTGAGTTTGCTCTTTGGGCAGTTGTAGGCCCGATGTCCAGATGCATTGCAGAAAAAACAGATTAGCTTTGAATCATTCTTTTGGAATCTCGGCATCTTCCTTTGTTGTTTGAAACGATTAGACATTTTCTTGTTGCCTCCTGCATCTTGGTACTTCATGTAGGGGCGATCTGTTTCAATAAGATGAGCATTAAAAAAATCAACAAAAGCAGAATCACTTGTATCCTTTAGGCGATTAGCCTCTTCGGTCCTCATATGACTAATAAGCTCTTGTAGAGTCAAATTCCTCTTCTTGTATTTCAGATGGTTTCTGTAGTTAGTCCACGATGGTGGAAATCATTCGATCAGTACGTTAGCTTGAAAGACTTCGCATATCTTCATCCCTTCATTGAAAACATCAGCACATAGGTTCTCATAGATAAGAACTTGATCTATAATGGGATTGTTTTCCTCCATCCTATAGGCGAGCCATTTTCCAACAACATATTTTTTCTTCCCTGCATCATCACCACCGTATTT
>JAOYMZ010000358.1:0-10185 GCA_025802335.1 Pinguicula primuliflora | reverse complement strand
AATAGGGTACAAGAGAGTCCACAAATGCAGCACAAATCGTGCTCAACAATCTGCCCAAGAACACAATAATAAGTATGAAATTTGAGAACAAGAGAAACTGAAAAAACTGTTTTCGTCAGCTACTATTCAAATGATATTTCTCCCTCCTCCGGGAACGTCTTACTAATCCGACCGGTCAGATTCAAGATTCAGATGTTCCAAACCCACAGTAAAAATTTCAGTCCGATCCAACAATGAACGAAGGCGTGACAGAAGATTTACGGTCGCTGCTCTGAGTTTGTGCAAAAATTCTTTCTTTACTCTCTCAATTTTTTTCTTCGTAGGACTCTTTTCACAATCTTTCTTACCCTTAACTAATCTCTCTCACCTATTTATAGTGAGTCAAATAAGCTTGATATATTTGGACTTTAAACTTCACATATATTGGGAGCCCAAAATTCAACAGATTGAAGTTGTCTTAATTTAGACATTTTTCTCGTAAATTTATATTTTCTTGAAACCAATAAAGTTATAGTGTATTTGCATTTTCTACTGAAAAAAGAATTCTAAGAGAATATAATACAGCCATTGCCAGATACTATTGAAAGAAGTAAAAGATTGAGGCACTAGGCTATGGAGTCATCTTATGGTAATATTTGGTACTGAAGATTTTTCCTAGGATATGTCCTTTGAGGAGCTCGTCTATACTGCAGGAAATATACCCACCAAAATAACACGAAACCCACGTATTGTTGTATAGTTAGCCACTAGTTGGACTCACACTTTGATAGCAGCCGATCACGTCCAACCACCTCATTTTCGTCCGATTTTGGTGTCTCAGTTTTCGTCCGATTTAGAATTTCTCGTCCTTGGACCCAACTCCAAAGGTCACCTCTTTTTTTTAGGTGGGTACTCCAAAAGTCACCTCTAATCCATGACCATCTCCAAATCGAATGAGCGAAGAAATGTATTTTTGTTTTACATCCACCATATTCCCCAAAGATTTGAAAGCCATAGTCACCCACCATTTTTGCATGCTGATTTTATTCGTTATCCATATATGCATGCTTGGTGCCTGGCGGTCTCTATGTCAGTGTCGTAGCAATACTCAAAATTGATAGCTCGCTCACGAGCACGAGCAGCAGGAGCAGGTCGGACGCAGCACGAGTACGAACGAGCACGACGGTGCTCGTGCTCGCCGGACGCAGCACGAGCACAAACAACCACGACGGTGCTAGCCGGACGCAGCACGAACAACCACGACGGTGCTCACCGGACACAGCACGAGCACGAGCACAACGGTGCTCGCCGGATGCAGCACGAGCACGACGGTGCTCGCTGACTTACGGAATCTCACAAGACATGAGGTCTTTCGATTCACGGATGTCCTCGCACGAGCACGCCGGTGCTCGCAGGACTCAGCACGAGCGCGAGCATGCCGGTGCTCGCCGGACTTAGCACGAGGACGTGGACGAAGAAGTGAAACTGCACCAATTAATTGAACTCTGGGACAACAGAAATAGGTTCAAACTAACAAAGAGATTCCAAACACAAATTATATCCAACCACAAGTAATCTAGATGATTTCTCAGAAATCTGATGACGCAAAACTATATATCCATCAAACGAAACTCAAATGTATCGGAGCGGCTTCCATGCTCGCAGAAGAAATCCTATGGAGAAAATTCAAAACAATTGGCCTCAGCGCGCTAGAGAGTTTGAAGATCGGACGCAAATATGAAGAAGCCAAGCGGGGAACATCCTCTAGTCAAATGCATCATCATCGTCGTCCGGAAGAGGCTGGCTGGCAGCTGCGGCAAGCTCAGCTTCATGCCTGAAGGATTAAGACATCACGTAAGCACCAGTAATTGTCAAGAACACACAAAAGCGAAACATCGGGCAATATTTAGTCCGTAAAAACAGAAGGGATGGCCTTGAAAGGGTAGGTCATCCACTAGTACACAACAATTGGGAAATAAACATTTCATGTTTGGGACTAGTTATAGTAACACATTTTCATGTTTGCTCAAGGGCAAAGGAACTCACTGTTGCTGAACGGCTATATCGATTTGCACCTCTGGTGGTGCCAGAGCAGGAGACTCGACAAAGTGCAAGTTCGTATCACTGTACCGGACAAATACAAGTTGAAAGCAAGTGTTGGGAAACAGAAAAATTAACTGAGCCAAATTCAAGAATTAATAATAACTAAAAAAATTACCCAGCAAGCTTCCTGGCCAGGTAAAGGAAAGGCTTCTCAAAGTTGTAATTGCTTTTTGCGGAGATTTCGTAGTACTGCAAATTCTTCTTCCTGTGGAACGTGACCATTTTGGCCTTCACCTGACGGTTCTTAACGTCAACCTTGTTTCCGCATAGCACAATGGGAATATTCTCACAGACCCTATATTAGCAACCAATTACAAATTAATCAACCGCTCATCTAAGCTAAACAGAAAAGGTGAAAATCAGATATTCAAAATACCGGCAGAGATCACGGTGCCATGTCGGAACATTTTTGTAAGTCAATCGAGCTGTTACATCGAACATAATGATGGCGCATTGCCCATGGATGCTGCGGTAGTTTAAACAGTAACAGTGTTCAAATGCATGAAAAGTAAGGTTTGTGCATCAAAAAATTAACATGGAATGAGAAAATATATATTCTCATAGTCCAAATTCAGCTCATGCACGAACACCCAAGTAATTGTTAGCGCATTCTACTTACTAGTAACCATCCCTCAGGCCACCAAATTTCTCCTGCCCCGCAGTGTCCCAGCAATAAAATCTGATCTTCCCGCAGTTCGTGAAGAAATCCAAAGGATGAACTTCCACACCAATAGTAGCTGTTAAATAGACCACAATAAACAATGAATAAAACGCATTAAGTAACAAGAAACGTATGTGCAGAACTTCAAGATAAGATCACAATCAATCTTACGCTCATATTTCTTCTCGAATTCACCAGTGAGATGTCTTTTCACAAAAGTGGTTTTTCCTGCATCACCACATAAGAATATTGAATTTACAGATTAACACAACATAACTTATTTCCCTATCTTTTCTTTATGCTTCAAGTTCAACAAAATTACTAATAGGAAAAAGGATATCAATATAAAATATCAGTCCGCAACCACATTATACAATAAACAGATCCAGAACTAATCAACTAAGACATCGCAACCCCAAAGAGTATAACATCTTGCGAAGAAATAACAAATAAAGATGGGTAAACGCGAGAAATTGTGAAAGCCTCACGAAGTGATGAATCTACATACACGTTTCATCATTCATGCCAAATCACAGAATCGAAGATGCCGGATTCGACACACACATCGGCAAAATACGAAATTGAATTACCAGTGCCGCCGTCTCCAACAATAACAAGTTTGAAGCTCGGATAGTCCACCGTCTGCTGATTCGGCAACGCCTATAAAGCAGCAGAAGAAGAAATTGAATCAGAAACACATATAGGATCGAATCATACGAACGAGCACACATCTGAAAATTGAATCTCACCATCTGATCTGAGCAGCTGTCAGAAAGGATGAAGATAATACAGAGAGATTTCTAGAGATCCGTCCAGAAGGTACCTTTAAATACTGCGCACCGCTGTTTTCAGGGTTTTGTCTTCAAATTCGTGCCGAGCCCGAACAGCTAGCTTAAATCCGACGCAGCAATCTGGGCCGTTGAATCGGCCATGGGGTCACGTGCTCGACACGTGTTCCGGAGGTATTTTTTTGAATTTGAATTCCCGAAGACAATCTTTTGATCAATTATTGGGCTTCTTTACTGGACACTTTCGGCCCATATAAGGGAGTGGATCGTTGAAAATTTATTGCGATATAATTAATCACTGCCAGGGTGGACCCAACCTTCGGTGGGCCTGGGCAGTAACCCGAGTCCAATTTTAGCGAGCCCAAAGATTTTTAGCCCGGGATCAATTTTGATATTTCTAAGGCTCAACCCAGCCCCGGGTAAATATTTTTTTTAGCTCCGCCATTGATGGTAATTAATTTTTTGTATACAATCGAAGCAAACATGCCTAATGGAAATTACAGAATTATCCTCATTCAAGGTGGATCGAACTCGAAATGTGAGTGTCCTGATTGTTGCACTGCCTTAATTATTATTATTTTTTATACAGAAGGAAGCCAATGGCCGATTAAAATATCGCAAAATACAGGCAACAAACCCAAAAAATCCTTGAAGGTTTCAAGGAGGATCAAAAGTACACAGAATGGTGTTCCCGAGCTGCTGTGATGGTGCCTTTGCGCGTCTAGCCAGACGTTCCCCAGGGACCTGGGGACGCGTAACCGTCTTGACGATGGCCGACAAATTTGGATGTTTGCTACCCAGATTGACATAAGAGAGTAGATATGCAAGAGATCGCACTGGCAGGACATCTACATCGAAGTGAGTGTCCAACTGGAGGGAAACATCCGGGTGGCTCAGCCCACCAGGAGAACGTGGTGATTCTACGAGGAAGAGCTGAATCCGACATATAGGAGCTGAGAGACCTACTTGTACCAACGTGTCAACTTTGAAATTCTGTGTTCATCAGATGTGCTGGAGGGGGTATGGGGAACAAAGGTCCAGAGCTCTCCTGGTCGATTTTGCCAAATTTCTGCAATGTAAGATGGCTAGACGTTCTTCCAGTAGGTTAATTGCGTTCGCACTATCAGAGCTGAATCTAATGTTATGTCTGTTGAAGATGCAGGAAAGTGCTGCTCCGTAGTACAGAACCCATAGCTCTACCATTTCCACCGAGCAGATTCCCATACAGATGCTGAATCCAAATATACAGGCTCCATGTTCGTCTCGAAGGACGCCACTATAGGCCACCGCTTCGGTTGTCCAGTAGGCCGTGCCATCAAGCTTGAATACAGATATCTGTGGATCATCCTCCATGAACTGGGGTAGAGAACGGGGCCCTTGGCTCGTGAATTTTAAACGGTCCTTCTCCAATTGTAGTGCTTTTCTTGTTTCCCGAAAGTAGGCCTGTATCGAGAGACTTAAACTCATGCCAAAAATCTGTTTGGACTGAAAGATTTCCTCATTTCGGATTGTCCATAATTTCCAACATGTTGTTGCGAATAGGCTGCACCAATCCTGTGAATGCTTAGAATAAGAAATATTGAACATAATCCAATCAGCAGAGTTAACATAAATGAAGAAAGAATGAGGGATCTGAATATCTGGAAATGTAATGGGGAGGGAAAGCCACACTTCCCTGTTTTTGGTGCAGTCCCTCAATATGTGGAGAATGGTTTCGTTGGCTGGGCAGTTGTTACAGTCAGGGTATGGTGACAGTCCCTTATAGGAACATAAACTGTTTGTCCATAATTTCCCGTGCAGAGCTCGCCAGATGAATACTTTGATGTGTTCCTGGATGGAGAGCGACCAGACCTGACGCCACTCAGTTATAGGATGGAGGGAGGCAAGGTTATTCACCACTGGAAGAGCGGATGCACACGTGAAAAGACCAGAAGATGAGGGAGCCCATGATCTGAAATCAGGACCAGCTGATGCACGTGGTGGTGGCAAAGCTAAGATTGCTTCCACTGCATTCATTGGCAGACAAGAAAGAAGGTCGTCCACATCCCACTTACCTATGGACGTGCAGAAGCTCAAAACAATACGAGCAAGATCAATTTGGATAATAGCTTAGATGTATCGGCCATTAGAGGCCTCATAAAAGGGAACCAAAGGTCCTTCCAGAAGAGAGTTGTGTGGCCATCCCTGATCACCCACCTTGTATTCCGTTCTATCAGAGGCAAGATGCAATAGAGTTGTCGCCGTAATGTTGATCCTCATGAGTTTGAATTACCCCTTGGAGAAGACAGTGATGGAGATTGTACTTTGCTCGACATATCTTCACCCAAAACTTGTCAGGGGATACCACAAAGTCTCATCATAGTTTCAGCATGAATATCTGATTTGTGTGACGAGAGCTCTGGAGTCCTAGTCCAACCCTTTCTCTATTAATACAGACGGTCTGCCAAGAGACTAATGGTTGCTTTGGATGCTCAGTTGTCCCCCCCCCCCCCACACACACACAGAGGAAGTCTCGAGTAATCTTGTCCATCTCATCGCACAATGCCATTGGAAGAGTGGTGGATTGCATTGGGTATAGGGGTATGGCGCTCAACATCGACTTACAAAGTACTAGCCGCTCCGTCATAGATATACATCTAGAGTTCCAGCCCCAAGTTTTTTGCCTCATTTTAGAAAAGTACGAGGCATAGGTTTCTTTTGTGGTACGTTTATGGATCAAGGGGACTCCAAGATAGGTCCCAAGGTCGTCTACCCTTGTGATACCTAGTGCAGCCTCAATTTCACGACTCTCCTCCAGCGGGGTGTTTGGTGTAATCCACAATGCAGATTTGTGCTGATTCACCATCTGGCCAGATACCATAGAGAAATGCTGCATAATGTTTTTAATCGCAATGGCTTGGGAGGAGGAGGCTTCCGCAAAAAGAATTAGATCATCTGCAAACATGAGGTGTGAAAGTATGTGACGTTGCTGACCAAAAGTAAGTAATTTCCATAGGCCAGCCTCAAGTGCGTCTTCAATCAAGTGTCCAAGTCTTTCCATGCACATAACGAACAAATAAGGCAAAACCGGGTCACCTTGGCTCACCCCTCTTTTTGGACAGAATGCTGGCCCTTTCAAGCCTTCCCACAAAACCTGGGTTGAGCTTGAGGTAAGAGATGACATGATAACCTTAGCAAGACGTGCAAGGATGCGTATTTCTATCATTGTGCTCTCGATAAATGCCCAATCCATCATGTTGAAGGCTTTTGCTAGATCAACTTTGATGGCCATAAACCTGTTATTCCCTTTGCTTTGTCTCATGGTATGAAGGGCCTCTTGAGCCACTATGACATTGTCCACTATGTTGTGTCCTTCGAAAAAACCTGTTTGGTTTGGCGAGATCAAGGATGGCAAAATCACTTTCAATCTATTGACGATCACCTTGGAGACAAGCTTGATGTTGACGTTGATGAGGCTTATCGGGCGATAGCTATTGAAGCTTTCTGGATTCACAACTTTAGCCAATAAGTATATCATGCCCCTGTTCGCCTCAACTGGCACCTGACCCTGCAAGAAGATGTCATGAACAAATTTAATAGGGAGAAAGAGATTACCTCCCAATTATGTCGATAGAAGCTCCCAGTAAATTCATCTGGGCCCGTGGCCTTGTTAGGGTCCATGTCCATTAACGCCCCTTTGATTTCTTCATTTTCCACTGAACGAGCTAGGAAAGTTACATGGCTGGAGGTTAGTGGAGGAAAACGGTTCCGGGAAGAAAACTCGACCATGGTTGCTGGCCTTAAGTTCCTGCGAGCATTAGGGGTGGGCAAATGGCGTTCGGTCCTCGAGATTTTCCCGAGGCCCGGCCGGTCCGAATCCCGAATCTCGAAAAAAAAAGTAGTTCGGGACGAGTTCGGGCCCTAAAAACAGGTCCAAAACATAGTTCAGGACGGGATCAGGATTGTCCCATTTTAAAATGGGACAGTCCCGAATCCCGAATTAAAAATAATAAAATATAAAAAAAAATATTTAAATATATATACATATATTGAAAAAAATAGTTAATTGTATATATTAAAAAATATTTAATTAAAATAATATTTAATTTTGGCTTCTGGATATTTAATTATACATATTAAAAAAATATTTAATTATATATATATTTAAAAAATAGTTAATCATATATAAGAAAAAAATATTTAATTAAAAAATATTTAATTTGGGCTTCGGGATTGTCCCGATGACCGTCCCGTCGGGACGGGATCGGGCTCAAAATTTTGGGCCCGAATTAGTTCGGGACGAGATCGGGATTCAGCAAATCCCAAACCCGAATCCCGAATGCCCACCCCTACCTCCCCCACTCCACAAAAAAATAATCCGTTATTGAATAAGAAAATTAGAGTACATCTTTTTTTGTAATCCCTGGGCCTACAGCTTCTATAATAGCCTCTGTCTTGCATCCGTTATAATCGATTTCTGCTCAATTTTTGTTGATTTGCTCGGATTCCAGCCTTCAGTTCGGCTAGTCCATTCAGGCTAACCTCCTTCATCTTGTCTCGTCCCTGCAGAGGTCACTACACCTGCTCAAAAGCAGTTTCTGTGTCATCTGATAAGAAGTTTTTGTTTAGTCCAGTTATCCTAGCTCATTCAATCTCTGTCTCTTGCTGCATTCCTGACGAAGTCACTGTTTCTACTTAAGTCTGCTTTAACCTATGTTAATACTAAAACAAAAAATAATTTCTACCCATAGGTGAGCCTACTACTTAGATATCCAGACTTACAGGGGGTAATTCCTACCCGTCCGGATCCCACTATGTGAAGAGGGTAAATCATCCTGCCTCCTCAAAATCTCTATGGGCAAACCTCCGAGGAAAGAGAGAAATCCAAAAGAGGAAAAAGAGTACGGTACCCGACTTACCTCTTTTACAAATGAAGTGCGTGTGTGACTCCTCCCTCCCGTGAGTGTCTATCTAGTGCCTGCTCCTATTCGTAGCAGTTGTCCTGGGGAAACTTCAAACTTCTGTCTGTCATGACCCGTCCTGGAGCCTGCTGATGCAACCCAGATCACTGCTGAGAGTTCTTCTTCCGTATAGAAATTGTGATCTCCATTTTCGTATCCCCATTTAGCAAGGGTTACTGTTGGATTATGACTTCCTTGAGCAGCAACAACATTTAGCTTTACATAACTGTATTCTTGAAAGGTTTGCCTGAGGTTGAATTTGTGAAAGTTTCTCCATGGAAAACCCCTTCTTGTGATCAAATAAGATAGAGACTGTCTAATTGCTATATATGTGTTGCGCAGTTCCCTGTTCTTGCAGTATTCCAGCCCTATTAGAGTAGCTTCCAAATGAGCGTCAGAGTTTGTGGGTCTAGCTGTCAAGAATCCCTCCTTCATTCAGCCATTGTGGTCCCATAGAATTCCACCTATTCCTATGATATTTGTCCCTTGGTGCGAGATGATTGCAGTAGTAAGACAATATGTCCCAGTTTCAGATGAATTCGGTGTAACTACTATTCTGGGCCGAGGAGGAGAGACTATCAGGGATAGATCTAGTGCTTCAACAATTTGTTGCTCGGCTGGTTTCATAGGCATTGACCACCTTGTTGCCATTGCGAGGTGCCTTAATTGAACTGTTATCTGTCTCTCCGCCAGTTCTGGAATGATCTCTCCACCCTATAGCTTTGCCTTGCACCTCACTGTCCAAATGTTCGAGCAGATTATTAAAGTATGGGTGTTTATATATTACTTTCAAGGTTCCCTGTGCTCCTGTTGAGTTTCACATTTCTAGTCTCATTTCCAAAGCAACTATTGCCACTGATAGTCTGCATCTGCGTTCGAGTACATCCCAGATGAATTTAGCCAACTCACCATAGGAGAATAGGTGTTCCGTGGTTTCTTCTTTTGGGCTTGATCTGCAACAGATCGAACCCAAATATTATCTCTACGAAGAGAAGTAGAGATAGGGCCTAAAATGACTTATGGAAAGGAACCTAAAGACATATGTTCGATATTTTGCTCACTGGTCCTTCCTCTAATTTTAGATGGCTTTTAAACCTTACCAAAACCTTCATAATCCTCACATGGAGCTCTTGATGCGTGATCGGCCTCAAGTTGAAGGCTTCTTCAAAAAATGGTCGAAGCTGGTTACACATGCATTCAACAGAAACCAAAAAGGACCAACGCAGAAGTTTTGGCACTGCGACCACCCAACATTGCCGAAACGATTTGGATATGACTCTGGGCAGCTACAAATTTGTACCTCTGGAAAACCAGATGTACCATCCAATTCAGCTGCAAATCCTCAACCCCAGAACAGATGGTACCGAAAATCAAAGCAGAGATTTGGCTATGGTTTGTTAAAAAATGCAGGAGAGATCTTTCTTTTGAGTTAACGAAGGAATTCTGGGAAAACGACCCAATTCCAATCCTATAACTTTTGTAATTAGGCACTAGATATTTCCCGTGTCTTAAAGACACGGGTCCGAGGGTCAAATGATTTTTCGAAAGATCAATACTATAACACTGTTAATTAAAAAATAATACATAAGTTATGGCCGCCCTCCTCCACCAAATAAAGTTACAAAAATCAGTTGAGTATGTGAAAAATAATACGGGAGATGGTTATAATATTCCATGTGAAATAGTTCGGAGTTGTCCTGCAGAAGAAGTAAAT
>JAOYMZ010000357.1:0-10185 GCA_025802335.1 Pinguicula primuliflora | reverse complement strand
GGATTATCCCCACTATTCCTATTTAAATCTCTCCAATTTGGAGTCTCTTTCCGGTGTGGGACAAACCCACTTTCAACACTCCCCCCTCAAGTCCGACTAGGCAAGCCCTATCGGACTTGAACACAACCCACACCATAAATATTTAGTAAGCCGTCATCGTAGACGGCGAAGCAGCGGAAGTAAACGGCCCACAAACCAGGCTCCGATACCATGTTCAATTCCGTAAAAGCGGGCCCGGACCAATAATCGGTGAATGCATGATCGAGAGATGCCCGAATGAGAGATAGATCATTATCACTAGTGTCTGTTAACAAAATATCGTCGACGTATACAAGCAGGGCAGCAAAAGCATCATGTGAGCGACGGATTGAGTAAATCCCAGCTGAAGCAAATGACGAGTTAACTCTATATTCCATTGCCTAGACGCCTGTTTCAGGCCATAAAGAGAGCGAATCAGTCGACAAACCTGCCCTGTAGTAGCTCGTTTATACCCCGGAGGAACACTCATGTAGATCTCTTCTTCAAGAGTACCATGGAGGAAGGCATTATTGACGTTCAACTGACAAAGGGGCCAGTTATTGGCAGCAGCAATAGACAAGAACAACCGGACTGTGGTAACTTTGGCAACTGGAAAAAACTATCAAAGTAGTCCACGCCCTCAACCTGATCATAGCCCTTGGCGACTAAACGGGCCTTATAGCGCGCAACACTACCATCCGGATTAAGTTTCAATTTATAAACTCATTTGCAACCGATAGGCCTCCTACCTGGTGGAAAATCAACAAGCTGCCAGGTATGATTTTCATCCAGAGCATGCAGCTCTTGTTGCATGGCCTCAACCCAAGGAGCATGTTGCTGGGCTTGAGCATAACTGGATGGCTCAGGAGAGGTGGTGAGTTTAGTTAGAAAACAATTTAATTGTAGAAATGACTTAAAATAAATCAAATCATCCCGAATCAAATATGTATCCCGCTAACACAGAACATATTCTTACATGGAAGAAGTTCTCATTCACGATCCATCATATCTAACTAAAACTTATGTCAATAGAGAAATGGTCAACTACGTGTATGAATTTCGTCCTTAATCAACTTTCAATAGAAGAAATGGTAGGCTACGTGTATGAATTTCGTACTTAATCAACTTGACTCGCATTAATACTGCATCTTGAGACGTATGAACCAACAAACAACTTGGCATCTTCATATGCAAGATATTCAATGTTTTGTATTTGTCCTGTTGAACGGGCAATTTTGCCCCGTCCCGGTTGGGCGACCTGTCGCGGGGCGGGGCAGACCCAACCCATGGACGGGTCCGCAGCAGAGGTTAGAGACCCGCCCCGCATATTTTTATTTATATTTTTAATTTTATTATTTTATTTATAGCTATTGTTTAATTGTTTTAAATTTATAAATATTGAAAAATTTTAAAAACAAAGAGTAAAGAGAAAAAAATATAGTCAAAATTGAGTAAAGAGATTTTTTTTCAAAATTTTGATATTTTTTTTCATGTTTAATTTATTTTTTAATTTTAACATATTTTTTTAATTTAATTTTTTTAAATGATTTTGGAGGGTCAAGGCGGGGCAGAGTCCAAATTTGAAGCAGGCGGGGCAGGTCTGGGTCTGCCTTGACCCACCACGCCCCATTGCCATCCCTAACTTGAACACACAACAATCTAAAGACGATCAACCCGACTATATCTCGGGTCTCACTTTATTTATAGACCTTAGGGTCGGGTTCGCGGTCGGACCCGAGGGTAGGGTCACGCGTTTTACCCCTTACCCGGGACCCTACCCGATTATCCTTAATTTTTTAAAAAAAGTGTCTAGTAGAATTTGAACCCATAACTACAAAAATTACCGTAATTTTTAATAATCATTAAATTATTTGTGTCTACTTGTTAATAGTTTTATATTTTAACTTAATAAATTAATTTTTAAATTTTAAATTAGTTAAAATTTTCAAATTGGCTTATAAATGTTTTTAACTAACTTTTAATGTAAATGTAGAGATTAATAGATTGAATAATTCTTAATTTCAAGTTAATTAAATGAACTAACATTCAATTTTTAATGTAAATTTAAAATATGATATATAACGTACACTTCCTACTTGGGTATACTATGTATACAACTTCTCATCTTTATTTTTGTCACCAAATATGTTTGTAGTTTCTCTCTACTCGTTGAGCTAAAAGTTATCACTGTTTATTTGAAATTAGTTCTTCTTCAATTAACCACTTCAGTTTTCAAAATTAAGATTATGAATCATTATTTTTCATGTATGTTTTGTAATTTAATCTATTAAAGTTTAATGTTATACTTGTAATTTAAAATTAATTTTAATTTTATTTATTTATAGATATAAGTTTGCGACCAAAAAGTTCGATCCATTCTAAACAGTTCTGCTCCGAGATTCGAGAGGGTCAGGTCGTGGGTCTAGCACCAGAACCTACCATACCCGACCATAGGGTCACGGGTCTAGCAACAAACTCTTTGACCCATCGGGTAAGGGTCGTGGGTTTAGTGTTTGACCCTAGAGTCAGGTAGGATAGGCCATTCCCGAGATTTGATCATCTCTATAACAATCTATAAAATATTTGTTTTGTTTGGCATATAAAAACAAGCCTATAACAATTGGCGATCGTCATCCGGTTATGCTATGTTTTACAAGTGTTATATGAGGTAGAAGAACTTTTTTTGGGTAGGTAAGATTTTGTATTTGTCGGAAAAATTTACAGCTTACAATTCATGTTTGGACCATGCCCGACAATTTCAACAAGTCTCAATCATTTCCATCTAAGTTCCGTTCTAATGTTTTGAGTTGAGACAGATTCGTTTTGAAAAGTTTTGTCCGGGCTTGCTTGTATTGCTTCACCTGTTTGGATGACTTAAGATCAAATACGATCTCTGCGTGTGCTCCGTCAATGAGTTTTTTCTGCTCTGACAGTCTTTCTCTCTCGATCTCTTGAAGTTGTCATAACTGCAGTTGAGCCCTTTGTTGCCTCAAATTTTTTGATCTAGCCTCTCGGTCCACTTTTTCCTTTATTTTCCGCGATATTTTTGCTTGGTACATTTCTTTTGCATCATTGGTCCAGAAGGGGGTGCGCTTTGCCGCAGTCTTGTCTCTGGCCTGTCTGTTGGGCCATGCTTTAGAAGAACTTAAGATACAACTGGCTGTTGATCTAATTAACTTGGATTGTACGGAACTTGATGTGGAAATGGAGATGAGGAGATTTTTTTCAAAGCATATCAAACGCTCAAGGTCTCTATATCACTATCCTTGTTCCATCATTCAAAACAATCTATTATGAAATACACATACAAAACTACATGGAAGAAACCGGTCCCGATATGCACCACGACACTCCCACCCAAGCCGTGTTTTCCAATTGAAAATGAATTTGGTAATTTGAATTTTATTATTTGAACATTTGGCCGCTTACATCTACAACATATATGCATCATGTCGGACACACGAATCGCTACTAGCCTCAAAGTAGTGGATGGTGCTCAGAATGTGGACAGGGAACAGTATCAACAACTGGTGGGAAAATTAATCTATATTTCTCACACCAGACCAAGCATTGCATATGCAGTTGGAATGGTGAGCCAACTTATACAGAAACCCCATAAAGAACATACGGAGGCAATCCTGAGGATTGTTAGATATCTCAAAGGTACCTTGGACACCAGAGTAATATTTTGGAAAAATTGTCACTTGAGGATGGAAGCATACATTGATGCTGACTTGGCAGTGAATTCGGTGGACATGAGATCAACTTCAGGATACTTCACCTTCATATGAGGGAATCTGGTGACATGGAAAAGTAAGAAACAGAAGGTGGTGACACTGTTTAGTGCAGAGACTGAGTTTAGGGGAATTTCACGAGGTGTGATAGTAGAGCCTAAGATAGGATGGCAAAGAAGTCATGGTAGGATATCAAAGAAGTCATGCAATCCCTTAAATTAAGGGATTGCAAAGACTTTCGTAGGAAAGAGTTATTGTACATGTCGAAGAAAAAGGCTGACAGACGCACTGAAGAGCAGGAAAGACAATGCAGGGCTGAAAATTGATGTAGGGCCGAAGGGAAAGGATGTAGGGCCAACAAAATTTGGGTCTGAGTTGCGATCCAGGTCCATAAATATCGCTAATCGGGCGAACTGAATCGATAAAAAAAAACAGGCAAACATAACCAAAAAACAATTATTTTTGCTTAAACAAAAACGAACAAGATTGGGCAAACAACCCTAATGAACAAATTTTGAAAGAAAGCTATTTCCCCATTCCGGGGTACTTCATCAATATAAATAGCAGCAGCGAAGCTTTGGCAATCTCAGATAGACTCCCCCTTACCAGATCAGCCACAGGATACCTCTGAGAACTAGGATTATGATCAGGTGTGTACTTCTTCGATTTCACTCCCCTAGTAGAACGAAGGGGAGATGCCACCTCTGCAAAGAAGAAAACACAGTGGATTCAAATGAACACATTCTCGGACAGGCCTGATAGAGATGCGAGATAAGGCACTGGGAGGCCTAAAACTAAACACACTAATATATATTAATATATTATACACTATTATATAATAAATAAACTAACACATAATATTCTAACAGAAATAATAAAGTTTTTGCATACAGGTGGGGTCCACCATGTGGAACCTGCCAAAGCTTGGTATTAGAAGTGTGTGATAAAATAGAAACCATGCATGAGTTATAAAAGCCTCATTATACTTGAGGAATATGTCTCAAAGAGGGGTTGACCTAGTGGTCTAGGAGTGATAATTGTACTCAAAGATTATGGGTTCAAATTTCCTCACAGACATGAATCTGTCACATATGACTTGCCAAGTGTGGCTTACATCTTTATCGTGGTTTGCAGGATATTGCGGCAGGGCATTGGGTTTATCGTTGCCGGAAAAAGAAGGGGTGCCAGAGACTACAACGGAAAATGGGAGCCTAAATTTGAATTCTTGAATTCAAAAAATCACTACCCGGATGCTGCGGAAGTCAATTTTGGAAAGTCACGTGACCAGAAGAATGAATTGGAAATTGAGGGACCAGGTCACCCCAAAACCTTTTTGGCAGTCCAGAAGTTGATAGCATGCATCTGATTTTTTCTAACTACGTCCCATTCATTCTCTCAGCCACACCATTCTATATGCATTAATCAGAGACAAGCCATGGTGTGCGCACACAACTCCAAAAGGAAGTGAAAGCATCTCACACCTTGCATTTGCAGATGATTTACTGCTATTCACCAAAGGATCACAAAGAGCACTCCAGGAAGTCATTTCTCTGCTTGGGGAGTATGAAAAGATGTCAGGTCAAAAGATCAACGCTGCAATTCTCACAATTGTTGACTGACTACAGCATTGTATTGAAATGGTTATTTCTGAAGGAGATCATGCTACATGAGACAAATCAGCAATCAGAAACCTACTAAACCAAATAGAGCATATCTTCAAAGAGACAAATTGGCAAACTTGTTAGGCTGCGTTTGGTTTGGGGATGATTGATTATGTTTGATATTGATTGCGTTTGATTTGATATCAAACAAACCTGTTTGGTTACATTGATAATGTTGTATAGAGATACTGATTGATTTGTAATATTTCGTTTGGTTTGAAGTGTATTAAGTTTGATTATATGATATTAAACACTGAAATGACCATTTTATCCTCAAAATGAAATTACACATTAAATTGTACTGAAAATGTTATATAAAATGCTTGTCCATCATGTTCGCAGAGACTTTTGGATGCTTCCCACAGGGAGAATAATGAAACGACCAAAAGATACCAATTTAGCTTCCAAAGTGCAGCAGCGATCCATTGAATATTATTGTAGATTCCTCGATTTCGTCAATTATTATGGTGCATTGCCAAGAGTTGTATGAGAGTGTTCTGCTTTTGGGTTTATGATATTCATATGTTCTTTTGGATTGTACTTCCAATTCCAACAGCGCTTTTTTTTTGGGATTAGAAGAATTCTTGTACTTGATATATGGTCAGTTGTGTAAGCATATTCATCTGTCAGCTTGAACATTTTCTAAGACATGCTTCGATAACCAGATCAAATAAGTCATACTCATTAATATGAGCAAAGGAGGATCATATAATGAAAAATCACATGGTTGATGCACGACACAAACGTGCATCAAATTCAAGTTTCTAACATTAACCAAGGTACTTCTTTAGAGAATAGGAAGGCGATCACCAATAATAGTGGATATACGGGGTCTCCTAAACCAAGTAATCTGAGTAGTTCAAAACTATTATTCAGCATTACTGCAATAGCATAGAAAAGAACTGAGAGCAGATTCCAACAAGCACTGGTGCAGCAAAGAAAGGATCAAAAAAACCAGACAACATTTTTTCCATCTCAAGTCTGCCTGACAACATTCTATATAATTTTCCCTTTAACGTGAGTGAGACTTTTTTATAGCATAACACTTCAGTAGCCGACCGCCATTTCATCCATCCGACCTTGAGGCGATGGATAACGTCGCCTTCCACACATTCATCCTTTTGTATGATGGATCCTAGATATTTGAAACTATCTTTCTTTTGGAAGGTCTGGTTCGCAATCATAACTTTCATCCTACTTTCCTCTGTTTCATTGGCAAAATTGTATGTCATATACTCCATTTTCGAGCGACTCAATCGGAGATCTTTAGCCTCCAATGTCTCTCTCAAACGTTCCAACTTAGCATTGACCTCCTCCTTCGTCTCAGCCACTAAGGCAATATCGTCCGCAAACAACATACATCATGGTAGTTCATCCCGTAGATCCTGAGAGAGTGCATCTATAATTACTTCAAAAAGAAACAGATTTAGTGCTGACCCTTGATGCAATTCTATATCCACGGAAAAATACTTTGTTTCTCCCACTGGGGTCCGCACACTAGTCTTCGCACCCTCATACAGATCTTGTATAGCCCTTACATACATCCATGTGACCTTTTTGATTTCTAAACATTCCCAAATAACTCTCGTGGTATAATATCATATGCCTTCTCTAGGTCTATAAAGAGCATATGGAGATTCTATTTACGTGCCCGGTATGTCTCCATTAGTTGTCTGAGGAGATGAATTGCTTCCGTCGTTGATCTTCCTGCCATAAATCCAAATTGGTTCTCCTTCACTTGCACTTTTCCCCATAGTCTATGTTCAGTAACTCTCTCCCACAATTTCATAGTGTGACTTAGGAGTTTAATACCCCACAATTGCTACATTGTTGCACATCACCTTTGTTCTTATAGAGTGGGACTACTACGCTACTTCGCCACTCCTCTGGCATCTTTCCTGTCGTCAGGATAATGTTAAAAAAAATCGTTAGCCACTTAACTCCTATGTCTCCTAAACACTTCCACACTTCAATCGGTATGTTGTCCGTCCCAATTGCTTTCATACCTCCCATCTTACTAAGGGCTCCCTTCACCTCCTCTGCTGATATTTGTCTAACCACACACTGATTTATGAGTCGGCGCACCTCCCCACCCCTACACAACTACTATATTCATGCGTCTTGTTAAACAATTTATTAAAGTATTGTTCTCACCTCTATCTTATATCCTCATCCCAGAATAGGGTGTTTTCTTCCTCATTATTGATAAATTTAACAATATCAATGTCCATACTCTTCCGAGCTTTTGTCTTTACAAGTCTGTATATATCTTGCGCCTCCTCTTTAATATCCAATCTTGTATACATACCCTCATAGTATCCAATCTAATTTTAATAAATCAATATATTTATTGGTTAAAAAGTTATGCAACTTTGTGGGTTTTCAATACTTTTTTTGTATGTAAGTTTTAGTTTTGCATTATATACATTCCCCTAAATCATAGGAAATTGGGGCTTACACTTTACATGAAGTAAATCAATTTCACAGTACTTGAAGCTTATTACTTAATCAAACTTTTAGAGAGAATGATTAGCAGTTTTCTTGGGTGAGAAACCTGATAGTAGAAAAATACATTGGATAGCTTGGAATAAAATTGCTAACCTAAAAGATAGAGGTGGCCTAGATATCAAAAAACCTAGGCACTTTCAATCATGCTATGCTTGACAGGTTAGACAGCAAATTCCTGGACTCCACAAAAGAGTTATGGAAGAAAGTCATCCAATCTCTATATGGCAGACAGGGCAAAGTTATGCTTGGAAACCTGGCAGACCAACGGATGATACCACACATGCAAGGAAATCAACGAGGAAGACGAAGAGGCACACACTTTGAATCTTAATGGTGGAAAAACCTCAAACAAGTTCTGGAAGAGCCATTCTTTCAAAATCAATGGTCACTCAAGATAGGAGATGGAGCACGAGTTCAGTTCTGGGAGATGGAATGGCTCGGAGACGAGAAGCTTGCAACAAAGTATCAGAGACTTTGCAAAAAAACGACTAACAAAGGGGCAACAGTTGCAGAACAAGCCCAACTGAATGATGGAATGTGGACGTGGATATGGGCATGGAAAAGAGAGCTGAACCAAATAGAAAGCCAACAAGTAGATGAACTATCTGCAATACTATCTAGCATATCATTACAGGTAAACATAGAGTACCAATGGAGGCAAAGGCAAAGCAATCAGAACGCATACACGGTTAAGCACAATTATGAAGACATCATGAACCAACAGATAGCTGTGTTTGAAGAATCAACAATAAGAGAACTCAAACATGTATAGAATGCATATATGCCAGCAAAATACTCTATCTTCTACTGGTGATTCATCCAAGATAAGCTACCAACAAAGACAAACTTGAGGAAGCTAAATATCATCAAAGAAGGTCAGACAATCGACTGCACTTTCTACAACACATATGATGAAGATAAGAAGCACCTCTTCACAGATTGCATGCAAGCAAAAAAAGTATGGGATGAAAAATACTGATGGTTAAAATTGTCGGTATGCCTAACTGGAGCGCCAACAGCCACAGAATTCATGGCTAGCAAGCCTCGAGGTCTCTCCATGCAAGCCTGGCACTGCATCTGGATAGCAACAATCTGGGAATTATGGAGAACACGAAATTAGATCCTTTTGGTGAACAAGAAAAGCTGAATGAATTTCAAATATCAGAACGCATACAGACATTACTTTGGTGCCCATAATCAGCAAAGAAACTCATTACCAGAGCAATGCATGACATGTGGGGAAGCAACCCGAACGCGATCTTGGTAGATTTGTGATTCAGCTATGTAAGTTACGAGGAAATACCTAATTTCGTTAAATTTCGAATGCATAATTTTCGGGTGAAATACGAATACTAGTTTGATCATGTGCCGAAATTTAAAATTTATAACTGGGCTGCCCTGAACTCTATTATTTGGGCTGCCTGAACTCTTAATACCTAGGGGCTAAGGATTCAGATTGGGCTTTAATCAAGCTGCCATATCGCGTCCGAAAAGAAAAATCAATCCCGACCCAAATTTCACCCTGAAATCCTACAGCGAAAGTTTCTCGCCAGCTCATGAACGGAGTATGGATGAGGTCATCGTTTTGTACGGAATCAGTTGATTTGGGAAGTTTGGACGGAAATTGGGCGAGTATAAAGAGAGGGCGCTCATTTAGGGTTGAGGAGGGAGCTGACGCAAGAATAAGTTTGGACGAAATCAAAAGAGTAGGTGACTTCGTTTGAGCTTCTGGCCAACCATGGCGAGGGAGAGGAGTCACAAGATTTGCACACAGCACCTGTTTCCGTGTTTCACCTCCGGTGACGAACGGAATAATAGGCGATAGACGCCTTCCGGACCTCTCCTCAAAACGACACCTAACTGATTTTGATACGGGATAGGGGAAATTGTGATTTACTTCGTCGTTGCTGATTTTGTGTCTTGCGTATTGATTTCGTTTCTTCCCCACCCTAGCATGCTCCCTATTTCTGATTTATGAGGTGTGTTGGCGTCGGGAATGAGATACTGCAAATCCTTACTGTTCTTCCAGAATTTGATTTAGACTTGACTGAATTGTTGCCGAATAATGTCGCCCTGTACAGCAGTTACGAGCACGTTTTCTCTAATCTATTTGGATCTCATTGAGCGATGATGATGGATATGAAATATGCTTAGATCTATAAATTGAATCTTCTCATTCCTGATTTAGATTTGTCGAATAATGATGCTGGATATGGTATATGCGTTAACCTGTGATCTGAGATTTTCCCTTACTGAATGTCGTG
>JAOYMZ010000356.1:0-10185 GCA_025802335.1 Pinguicula primuliflora | reverse complement strand
AGAGATAGAAGTACTCCCTCACAGGTCCGCGAAGTTGAGTTACAACGTACGAGCTGGATTTAGGGCCATATCCAACAAAGCTTCATCACCTTGTTTCAACCCAAACTATGAGTCTATGACCTACACTCTTGCTGAGGAGGAAGCAGAGAGTGAGAAAAATAGAGAAGGGAATTGATGAAAAAACGATTTATGACAAAAAGCCACAAATAGAAGATTCAGTTACCTTTAATGAACCCTAAATCAGACCTGTACCAAACCCATAAATTCCAAAGTCAGATTCTCGAAACCCGTACCTACAGTTCATAGAGGATGATCCAGAGAGAAACCATGAAGGATGGAAAACATAAACACGAAATATCAACACGAAAAGATAAGCATGTTCTGACCTTCGCCTCTGGAAACACCTGCAGTAAGCTCTGTAATCCAACAAACTAAATAAATTGAATAAACCCAACAAACAAATGGAGAAACTCAAGATGCAGACCAAACAGAGAGGGGGAAAATACCATTAGTCTCGGTTGATTCAATTGCTATGCTTGGTCAGTGCAGCGTGCTCCTGGCATGAGGATTCCAGGAATGAAATGGCAGGGGGAATGGATTTCCTTGAATTGTATAGATAGAGGGCAGGGGGAGAAGAAATAGGCGTCCAATCAAAACGTATTTGCATTCACACCCAATGTGATGGCAACATGCCAACATCTAGTATCCTACTTTAGATCCAGCCCCGTAATTCATCGTATTGTTCGAAATAGCTGCTACAAACTCAAGAAAATTGCGGAAAGAGAGAAATCAAGTAAGATTGACATCAACAACCATGCTATGAAAACTTCCAATCAATAAATTAGAACACGGATACTTACATATGGTCAAAACTCAGAAAATACGAATTAGAATTAACTTACGAACAAATCTAGATATGTGCAATTGCGTAAGTCAACGGTACGTGGGCATTCATCAATAACATTATTATTTCTTTCCATTGAAGACATGTCATCAATAACATTATTATTCTCCTGCTTTTTCATTGAAAACATGTCATCAATCACGCTATTATTCTCTTGCTTCTCCATTGAAGACTTTTGTTCGGCGAGTCATTCAAAAATATAAAGATTAGAGTCTCAAATCACAAAATCCACCGGTCATAGATTCAAAATAAGCATTTGAAAATCGGCAAGCAAGACTTGTGTTCTGCGAGTCATTCAAAAATATAAAGATTAGAGTCTCAAATCACAAAATCCACCGGCCATAGATTCAAAATAAGCATCTAAAAATCAGCAAGCAAGATGAAGTAATTAGTTTAACTCAAAAGGCTTTCAGTAGAAACATCAACTGTGTAATAAAAGCTGAAAATAAAATAAAAAATTGCACACCAACTAAATTCTCTACAGATTCGAGGAACAAAAGGTTTGTAAGAAAAAAGACTAAAAGCTGAAAACAAAATCAAAAATTGCACACCAACCAAATTCACTACAGATTCGAGGAACAAAAGGTCTGTAAGAAAGAAGACGGGAAGAAAATCAGGCCAATTGCAGCAGATGGAAAAAGGGAATCAGCATAACTGCTCATGTGGATGGGTTAAGTAAAGGGGAGCAAAAGATGGCAACTTTCAATCCTGTAAGAAAAAAGACCGGAAGAAAATCAGACCAATAGAACGTGATACCTCTCGGTTGAGAAGCAAACCTGAATATACGTTAGCCTTTCCTGAATAAATTTGACGGTGATTTGGTGAGGGATTTGACGCACATTGAAGGTAGAAGAGAGATCAGCAAGAAGAGATTTGACGGTGATTTGGTGAGGGATTCGAGAAGAGATAGGAATTTTGAGGATGACAAACACCCAAATAACACATGCCTACAATTTTGAGTTGGCAAAATTTTTAAGTAATGAGCTTACGAAATTTCTGCTGTATTTAACCGTCCTGTTTTTATATATAGATAAACGTACAGTGAAATTTTTTTTTAGGTTTTTATATATAGATGTTTTTATGTGTCTCGGACCCCTCGTGAATAAAATGTGAGCCCAACCGCGATTTTTTAGGTTCGGATCTCGTGTACATAGATACGCGTGAGAATAAATTTGATAGAAATGTTGATATCCTCATCAAAACTCAAATATCATGATGATAAGTACCCCCAAATTTCTTATATTTAAACCTATCCAACCTGCCTTCCACTTTAGGTGTGAGACAAGTCTTTAATACAAGTCCTAAAAAAGGCCCAACACAATGAAGTATTATTCTTGGTATGTCCATCTATCTGATCCTTGTCCAGACATGCAAAATGACACCTTCTTGTGTTCTTATCTGTCTCCGTCTTTTCATCCACACAGCTTCCATGCATTCATTTATACGTATCACGGAGCAACAGGGCAACCAGATGCTTGCTTACCCTTCATATCTTCCATTATGGAAGCAGAGTTAGCTTGATAACAACGCAATTCTCATTAAAACAGTTACATACAGGCAGAAACCTTTAAACAGTAGTGACAGCTACAAACTACACCATGAACCGTGCATAACTACAGAGATTTGATCAATGAACACCTGCTAATCTTCGTCATCATCTTCGATAAATTATAGAAGCAGACTATCCATATGGGTGCATTAGTTCTCGCATTTACCAAAGAGTGGCAAAAGTTGTTTCTCCAGCTCTACCAAGCTGGATGATTTAGACAAAAAAATGAGCATATATGCTAGTTAAGTAATAAACCAATCGAATGTACTTGTTATATGACAGGAGAAGAACTCATATATTTACTTACATCTCATACTTACGCAATGCTTCAGCTTGTTTGGCTTTGTATAGCTCACTATCTTTAGGTATGCTGCTAACGTTATTGCCTGCAGTCGTTGAATTTCATCTCAGAACAAGATATATAATGTATGTTAATAGAGGTCTTAGCTGAGAAAATGAGTAGCACGTAAGATAAAAGCAGGAATGATACATGTACATAGTGTTTTTGTACATAGTGTCGTTTTACCCATCATAATTTGTTAGAACCAGTGACTTTACAATAAATATCTCTCCCTATTAATTGCAAAACGACCTCCCCATTTGAAAAATACTGTGTAAAACGACACTATATACAAATTATGTACAAAAACACGATCTACATGTATCATTTCTCAATAGATACAGAGATGATTTTGAGAGAAAAAAACAAGTCTATTTCTGTGTTTCAAAGCACAAGGAACGAGAATAAAATGATTTTTTGTTTTAATAACAAAGTGCAAGATTTCCCAGAATAAAAAAGTTAAGATATCGACTGAGAAGCGCAGTAAATTATATTCCTTCAAATATATGAGCAGCGCATGCTCCAAGAAAAGGCTTTTCTCGTTCAACATAACAATCATAAAAGGCTTGCTGGTATTGTGCAATGAATAGCATCTTCAGTGACCATTGTCATAAGGGAAGTAAATCACCAGAATAATGAGGTGAACTCGGATCTCTTGATTCAGCATTTTGGTCAACCTTAAGAGGAGGCAGCTTAGCAACAATCAGCCCCTGTTTTGTTACAGAATGTTATGTAAGGCTTTATCTTCACTCACCTGGAAAATAAATGTTTTGACTCTTGCAATAAGAAAAAGGATACGGCATTGAATCCTGTAATGGATTGGTACAATATCGCCCAAATCAAAGAAGGAAGATATTGTGTATTCAAGGCACCTACATCATCGGACTGCCATTTATGTTTAGTTGCCTTTATTATTATTCCTTGTATGACCGTTGCTATGACTCTAATTGTATGACCGTCTTTCAATTCTTAGTTACAAAGGGATCAGATTCTCGCCTTAAGCAGTTTCACACTCTGTTTCACAGTTACAATCATTGGTCGCAAGACTATGCATCGCTACAAGGACATCACGGATTCAATCTTCAGCCCAGAACCAGCACCTGCACCTCTTCGTCCAACAGTCCCTCCAGTGTATAAAAGTCCCATCACACGCCTACGATCCCGGAATCGTATCAACTTGGTATCAGAGCAACGTGTGACATCGACCTCTACGGCCATGGCAGACGAGTCATCATCTCATTCTCATTCGCCGATTGAACAGACAGTGAGTACGCTGGAGTGAAGAACCACGGCATGGAGCAGCAACTCCAAACAATTATGCAGTCTTTGCAAATCCTTACGGAAAAAGCCACTGGTGAACGCACGGCTGCAGGCACGGAACAATAGGAAGAAGAAAATCCAGCCCCAACCACTGAAGAGAAATTACCCGAGAAGAGCCCCAATCCATGTGCCCGCGGGCCCAATCCGGCTTCTCAGGTGCACCAACCACAACCCCCTCCCGCAACTTATGTTCCACCCCCAAACCACCAGGGATATGTGCCAGTCCAGCCACCCACCTATGCATTCAATGGACCTCTGGCCCACAAACTGAGAACCCGCCCGTTTTCGCTGGATTGCCCTTATCGAACCAACCGGTGTATCCGCCTCCACCGTCCCCAATACCACGGATCTGTCAACCCATACCCACCCGACCCGTGGCGACCTTATCCGCCGAACTACCGTGACCCGGCATCGGGATGGCAGCCAGAAAATTGGTATGGCGCACCTTAGCACCGACAAATGGACTACGGCCCCCACACTCTCTATTGAGAATTTCCTACATTCTACAGCAGAGACCACGCCGAAGGATGGATTGTTCGCTGCAATTCATACTTCAATCATCAACAAATTGCAGCACCGGAGATGGTTCTGATGGCGACATACTACCTGCTGGGCGAGGCGCAACAATGGTGGTATATCCTTAACAGTGCTCCCAGTTTATGGGTTGGGAAGAATTTTGTTTTCATTTCAGGCAACAATATGCACCACCGGGATTAATGGATCCCACCGTGGAAATTGTTTCTCTCCGACAAGAATCAACGGTTGAAGACCTCAAGAAAAAGTGGAGCGACTTATCAGCTACATTGAATGTTAGCATCTCGAAAAAAGCAGAGTTAGCCCTCTACATCAAGATGTTGGATCTCGCACTGCAGCTGATTTGAGACTATTGAAACCTCCCACTGTCATAGAAGCCATGTATATGGCGACGGAAGTGCAGTATAAACTACAATACTACCCAGTACCTACCAGATTCAACACCCTTGACCAAAACCCATGCCCCCCGTAATCGCCGCTCCAAGCCATCGACCGATCCCTCCATCCCGAGTACCTCCCCCTGAGCAGCGACGCTTGACGCCTGACGCTTGACGCCTGACGCCTGATGCCGACAGAGTTTTCGCACCAGAAGTCTCAAGGCCTTTGTTTCAAATATGACGATCGATGGAGCAAAGGCCATATCTTGATTGAGGTCTGCAGGGACAGTGACGAAGACGATTTCGAGGTTAGGGATCAAGGTGAATCCACAGAACCGCCAATTCAAGTCTCCCTCAACGCCGGACGATCACCAGCATACACAATGAACGTAATAGGCCGACTAGGATCAAAGGAGGTGCTGATTTTGCTCGATTCCGAATGCACACACTGCTTTTTGGACCAGCCCTAGCCCAAGAGTGGGGCTGGCAACTGCAGGTCAGGCACCAGGCCTCTGACGCCGTCGCCAATGGCACTACGTTGCTCAGCTCAGGATACATTGCAAAAGTAGAACTACACATCGGTACACATCTTTTCCCTCTTAACTTGTATTTGTTGCCACTAAAAGATTTCAAAGTTGTGTTAGGGGTGAACTGGCTAAGGCGACTCGGACCGGTGATCTGGGACTTTGAAGAGCTGAGAATGTCCTTTGTTTGGCAGGACAAATCGGTCACTCTATGCAGTGTCCAAGCAGCAAAGGCAACCCAGCTTAACACCCTCCATGCTTCTGATGCATTGCAATCACTTATCCAGCAATATAAGGAAATCTTTGTGCAACCCCATGGGTTGCCTCCGCCAAGGATGTGCGATCATCAAATCATTCTGAAACACGGGTCTGACCCCATCAGCTCCCAGCCCTACCGATATCCGCACGGGCAGAAGTTGGAGATTGAGCGTCAATGTGATGATCGTCTCCAACAGGGATGGGTACAACCAAGTAGTTCACCCTTCAGTTCACCAGTACCGCTCATCAAGAAGGCTGATTCGTCCTGGAGGCTCTGTGTTGACTATAGGGCGCTTAATGCCATCATGGTAAGAGACCATTTTCCTATTCCTGTGGTCGAAGAACTGCTGGAAGAACTGAGACAAACAAAGTTTTTCTCCAAACTTGATCTGAAGGTAGGTTACCATACCACCAAGTAAGAATGCATTCCGGCTCGTTTCATATGACTGCTTTCCAGACCCATCACGGGCATTTTGAGTTTCTTGTAATGCCCTTTGGATTAACGAACACGCCTGCAACCTTCCATCATTGATGAATGCAATATTCAAAGATTATTTGCGTAATTCCTCTTCATCTTTTTAATAATACCCTAGGATATAGCCGAAGTTGGGAGGAACATCTAAACCATCTGTAGCTAACTTTTGAACGTTTGAAAGCTCAGAAGTTGGTAGTAAAAGAGTCCAAATGTGATTTTGGAGTAACACAGATTTCGTATCTAGGCCACATCATATACGAAGGAGTAACCGCTGCACTGCAGATCCTTCAAAAATCACAGTCATGACAGCATGGCCAACTCCAACTGATATTAAAGGGCTACAAGCTTTCCATGGATTGACGGGTAGATGGTTTGTGCAAAAGTATAGAGTAATAGCACCTCCTCAGACTGCACTATTGAAGAAGCAAGCTTTTAAGTGGGGACAGAAGCTGAAAATGCATTCGAGGAGTTGAAAACGGCTATGACATCGGCTCCAATTCTGTAACTGCCATATTTCTCAAAACAGTTTGTCATAGAGTGTGATGCATCCTCCATTGGTATTGGCGCAGTATTAATGCAGGATTTACACTCTATAGTAGCCTTCTTCAGTAGAAATTGGGACAACGGCACGCAGCATTACCAGCATATGAAAAGGAACTCATCAGTTTAGCAAAGGCTATCCAACATTGGCGATCATACCTTTGGGGCCAGGAATTCGTGTTGAGAATTGATCATTTGAGTCTGAAACACTTGCTGGAACAACGGATCTCCACAGCGCCACAGCAACACTGGCTGAGCAAAATCTTAGGCTATGAATTTAAAGTCATTTATAAACCTTGCAAGAAGAACGCCATGGAAGACGCCCTGTCCCGTCAAGAATGCAGCGAGATATTGCTTATGGCTTGTTCCATGCCACTGGTCGGCTTAATGGAGTTCATGTATTCCACTTTACGCAAGGACCCGGCGCTATTACAACTGCGCGACCATTATAAAGCAACTGTTGATTCTACTCCTTTTTGCTGGAAGGATAAGCTGTTGTGGTTCAACAATCGTCTAGTACTGCCACATACTTGTCCATTAACTGACCTGATCATTTCTACTATTCACACCATAAGTCATGAAGGCAATTAAAAGACACTGCACCGTGTCCGCGCAGACTTCTACTGGAAGGATATGAAACTGCAGATCACAACTATCCGCGGAACTCAAGCCCTTCCGCGGAACACCACCCGCAACACCTATGCTCCCAAAGGTACACCAGGGTCGCACACATCCCCTTCCCCGAGCAATTTTGGATCGTCGCGAAGACCAAGGGAACACACAACTACTGATCCATTGGCAAGGTTTGTCCCCAATTGACTCCTCTCGGAAAGACATTGACCAAATCAAGCGCCTGGCTACTCATTTCCCTGTTGAGGACAACAGAGTTGTTCATGAGGAGGGTATTGGTAAGATACCGCCCAAATCACGTAAGGAAGATATTGTGTATTCAAGGTGCCTACATTCCAGCTAAGAAGACTGTTGGGACTGCCATTCATGTTCAAGTTGCCTTTATTATTATTCCTTGTATGACCGTTGCTACAACTCTATAAATTGCATGAAGAAATAGTGAGAAGATTATCAATAAAGTTGAAGTTTATTCATGTCTTCCAATTCTTAGTTGGGATCAGATTCTTTCTCCAAGCAGTTTCACAGTTACAATCATTGGTCACAAGACTAAACATCGCTACAAGAACATCACAGACTCCATCATCAGTCCAGAATCAGCACCTGCACCTCCTCATCCAACAGTCCCTCCGGTGTATACAGGACCCGTCACGCACCTACAATCCCGGGATCGTATCATGGATATTACGCTTTCTATCTTTTACTTTGTTGTATATGATAGTTATGCAGGAAAGGGTGGTTGATGATTAAAAATTAGAAAAACAAGGGTATGTGCTTCTACCATTTATTTAGTGGGATTCCAATTAATCGTCTAACAATCTAAGTGGAAACATAACTAACCAACACCGTCAATCTGAGGAAAATCAAAGAATCTGAGTTTGACCGCAAAGTCTGTCAAAACCATAAACTTTAACCCCTAAAACCAACTCCTTCACTCTTATCATATAAAATGTAAATTAATTTGAAAATTAATTTACCTACCCATTTGAGAAAAGAAGACGGGGTGTCTGCTACAACAACATTACAATGGTACTCTAAGAGCGAACAGTTTACGTAATCATCCAATTGATTAGTTGACTGTTTTTCCCTTCCCGTCAGTCTCCTAGCAGAATTATTTTACGTTATAAACCAAGCATTAAGATCCAAACGATGTATCGCAAAAAATCAGCAATCCGTCCATATAAGAACCTCACGTTTATGGATATGGCCAATTTTCAGATATTGTAACAGCATCAATTCCAAGTTTAAATTTCTATCCAATTTTTAAGTAACCCACAGAGACGAGTAAACCCTCAGCCAGAACACCAGAATATATGATAAAAACACTCCCGTTACAATTAAAAAGTCACCTGCTTATCCTTCCGTTTCAAGATTTTGACATGGCATTTCTTGATATAATGCATCAAATGATACCGGGAATGCCTGGCGTAGAGGAGATCCCTGATTTCTGGGTTTGCCGTCAGCCAATCAACAACATCCTTGGACTTAATTACCTCATCGGTATCAAGTGTCTCAAGCCAAGAGTACACCGGCATCCACTGATCAGTCCGCTGGAATCTGTGATCATATAGCTTATCCTACATATCCGCAAAATCAACGCCATTAACATTCCAACATAAACTCGAAAATGGAAGTACATGCCAAAGAATCCAATATTTTCAAGCGATAATCACTAATTACCATGGATCTATTGCAGTGTTTGCAACTTCTTACTCAATTTGCCAATACCTGTTGCAAATCGAAATTAGGTCTCGATTTAGGAATGAAAATTTTGTGTAGGGTTGCACGCGTTTGCCTTTTTTTTTGTATGCCCAACCTTTTTAGAATAAACCATACTTGTACCCTCATTTTTGACCCTTTTCATAAATCTCATGTAGCAAGCATCACAACTACACATTAAAAAATGATTGTGGTTGTGTGTGGTTGTGATGCTTGCCACATCATGGAGTTTATGAAAAGGATAAAAAATGAAGGTACATATAGCATTACTCATCTTTTTATATTGTTATAGGAAATGAAATGATGAGGTACATCAATTAATTTTACATGTTTGTAAATTTTTTAAAAAAGCAATTTTAGCGATTGAAAAGTAAGTTTTGAGTGTTTGCGAATTTTGATTTTGTCGTTTGATTTTTGACTTTTGCGGTGAAGAAGTCAAAAAAATCTAAAAGTCAAAAGCATTTGGCTTTTAGGGGTGATATTTTTGTAAATATTTAAAATATTAAATTTAAGATATTTTTACAAGAATAATTGCATAAGTAACCTCCGCAAAAATTCTATTTTGAAATGTAACCTCCTATTTCATTTTTGAGTTACTTTTATTTTTTTTTTACTTAAAAAACATTAAAAGAAAAGGAAAAAAAGAAATAAAATACTAAACTGTCTTAATATGTTTTAGTCTAGTCAATCGCCGGAAAACTTTTCACTAACCATTTCCGTCGAAAGAAAAACCATTCAAATTGAAGAAGACGTCCTTCAACCTCGACTCGACTCGAATCTCCTTCAATATGTCCCGGAATAGAACCACAAATGTTGTCAGACGCTGGATATGTCGAATTTCCAACCAACTGTCCGGCCAGAGTTGTTCAAATATGCACACGGTCGACTCCTGTCATCGGGTAAACCACAACTGTCGATACCACGGATAGTGGGATTAACCCGCTCTTCTATACGGGGTCATGCACGATCTATGCAGGGATTCCTATTAGTGCAGGGTTTATCATGAACTTCGTTTGCA
>JAOYMZ010000355.1:0-10185 GCA_025802335.1 Pinguicula primuliflora | reverse complement strand
TATTTATTTATATTATTATAATATTTATTTATAATATTTTTATTACAAAATATTTATTTTAGTATATTTTAAATTGTAATTGAATCTTTACGATTCACGATTCGATTTACGATTCAAAAACTGATCATTACGATTTACGATTCGAATCCCAATTTGTCAACTATGTAAATAATTAGTAATAGCATTTTTAGCAAAAGACTTGAGCCATTTCCCACTTATATAGAATAATATGTAAAATTTCTTCAGTAATATGTAAGGGGGTTGTTCAGTTAGTCCACCGTTCATGAAACCAAAAGGAGAAAATTAAGAGTAATTATTATTACCATCGACAGCATCATGTGAGGTTGGAGATTCCCCGCTGCGGCTAATCCAGAATTGAAGTTTATCTTCAGCAATATCCTCCTCAACACCATGCACTTTTGCCCTTCTCCAGAAATATGTAAGCCAGGACTACAAACATCAACACAAAAAATGCTTAACACGACATGCCTTGAAGCTAGTCCGGTTTCAAAATCATTCTCAAGCCAAGCAGTTAGTACGAATTTTCCCTACAACTAGAAACCTTAATCAATAAATATAGAAGATTATATGCTTCTTAACATTTGAGAGTTTATTGAAAAAAGTGGGATTAAGATGATTGATCATTCATGAAGCAGAAGAGCTCAAAAAAGTGTTTTCAGATTAAGGACAGATTTTAAATGCACGATTTCAAACAACTAAATAACATGTCATGGAGGATTTAGGAAAAATAGTCAATTGCTGAGATGGGACTTAAACCCCACCACTTGTTGGGGGCAAAAAATAGTAAAAACGGACCGAAAACAAAACTTTTAATCAGTTTGGCGTGTTAAAGGTAAGTGTCATCTCAAAATCAAGAAATACAGAAGTGTAGTGCCAAGAAAATTGACCAGGCTACTATTCGGAAAACTATGGTTGGTGAGTAGTACTTCCTTTTTCACAGATTAGTTGTCTCTGGCAATTAACAAATAAGAATAATATAAACATATATAAATTAAGCACAACAAACACAACACGAACCTCCTTAAAAAGAACATCTTCAGACTCCTCTGGACTCAATTCTGCAACAAAATATGAAGGTAAATAGAAAAAGAAATTTAAAGACGAAAACAAAGAGATGAATAAAGTAGATAAATATTTATTATAGAACAAAAATTGCCTTGTCCAAGGAAAAAAACATGTCTGAACAGAGTAGGTTGATTACACAAATGGCAGACGTTGAAAAATTGTATCCAAAGGGTAGCAGGAAGATAACATCTTCTTTTTCGACAGAAAATGTAAAGCAAATAATTTCATGAGTTTATATTCATTAGCCACCGTTCCCACAGGAATTTAACTTTATTTTAGCAAAGAAGGGGTATCAGCGCAACCTTTACATCATAAATTATGTCACGAACAAATGAATATTTCATTATTAGATTAAGATCCTTTTATCTTCTCATTGAGGAAGATAAAAAGTGGAAATTTCATACCGAAGGCATCCACATTTTTGGGATCACCAGACGACTTCAGATCTACAAGAAGATAAGAGAGCATTTTTCAAACCGATGGTAAGAGAAAATTTCCACAGGTACATTTCTAAGAAAGGAAGAAAGAAATATTATTGACTTAGTGCATTATGCATGTCATCACGTTATACTCGATCTACTAAAATATGGTAAAACGGAGCACAAACCCGGAATTTCAGTAAAGCACACCGATGGTTGGATTCACTCAAGTATACTGAAACCATATCATTGGATACAATAGAAAAGACAGGTTTATCAAACAAAGAAGTTTAACTGTAAAGGATGTCAAACTTATGTGAAAAATTAGCAAATTTCTACCCACTTGGAGATCAGATATAACTGTCCAATGCATTTTCGAAATATATAACTGTCCAATATTCAGATGTTAACACCTTGACTTATTTAAGAAAACGGCAAGTGTTCTTTGAAAATGCAGTTAGGACCATACCTGCAAAGGCTTGTCGAACTAAGGTTGAACGTCGGTTCTGGGACATTGCCAACACAACAGCATCCTCAATCTTAAAAAAAGAGAGCTAGAAATGAAACAATCGCTGATAGATCCCCAACAAAGAGAAGCGGTATATTAACTGAGCTAGCATGTGAAGCTACAAATTATAAAGGCATTACACAGAAAGTAAGATGATGGAAAAAAGACAACTTCGCATTGGCCAAAATGGGATCACCTTTAAGGAAGCTAATTCCCTTAAGCCCATCTCAACTGATAGCATACTCTCTATATTTCCTTCCCCAATTAAGTCATTCAAATCACGCTTGGTTCTATCTGGATGATCTCCACCTGCCAGATACAAGAATGTATAAAAACTTCCCGTGTTATGGATAAGAACTACAAAGGATATCCTTGAAAAAAATCTATGGACGAAGAATAAACCATTGGAGGATTCCTCTTTGGCCTTCTGCCCTGCAGAGATGACAACCTCAAAGGGAAGAGGCGCTAAAGATGACCAGTGTTCATGCTTGGAAACTGATAAATCTGCACATATACCTGTGGTGGCAGATATATATCGGAGTAAATATCTGCCCATCTGTTTCTATCTTAGGAATTATCATTAAAAGAAATGAAACTAAGCCAGAAAATATCTTGGGTATTTTAATCTGAAGATGAAACTGTTAAGGCTCAATTTGGAGAGAAGGGGAATGCCTCGAGTAACTGAAGTCACAGCACACAAAACTTGCAATCATGCAGCATCTATCCCGTTTTCATGTGTTTTTTTCTTCTCAGTCTAAATGTTACTATTACTCCTTTTAGAGAAGATTACCGTATTGAGCAGCTAAGCCCCAGTATCGAGCAAGCCAGCATCTCTTCAAAACAACCTCTTCCTGGAAAACCAAAAATAAAATAAAAAATGAACGTCAGGGTTCAATAAAGCCACATTCAACTCTAAGTTGGAAATTTATCAAAAAAACTGCGACGGAACCATTTCTTCTTGAGTCAAAATCATCCTCTGTGTCATTGCTCGAAGAGCTTTTGCTTCAGATTCAGCTTCATGAACCTGTTCTGCAGCAGTTTGTGCTTCATGTTTTAGGTTCTGATCAAGTATTCACAAGGACATATATCAGAACACAGGGAAATCTATAGTAATTGGAAAATTACATGTTGAAATTATGAAAAATTTAAAACCTCAAGTTCTGTACGAATAGCTGCAAGTTCTTCATCTCTGCCATCCTTGGACTGCTGTGCAGCTTTCAGGGCAGCCTGAATATCAATTTAAATGCAGAAAATAGGAGCGTCAGTTGAAGTTACGATACATGCATGACTATAGAGAGCATAAGATAGATTGAGACCTCTCTTTGTCGAAGAGCGGCTTCCTTCCTGCAAATGATCACAGCATCAGACACAGTGTTAAGCAGCATAATGAAAGATGAATAATTAACTTTACCGGCTCAATAACTTAGCTTCTAAGGATACACCTTCTCCCAGGGACGCAACCTGAATAATTATGAAGAAAAGTGTTTAGAAGAACAACAAACCAGAACATTCATTACACCAGAAAGAGACATTCAATACTTCAGTCGTAGTAAGTTAATTATGCATACCAAAGCACAAGATTTTCATAGTTCAGACAAGATAATAGCGTATTGGTGTTAGAGTATGAAATAGCATACTTTGAAAGAATAAGAAAAAGAAAGAAACTGGGATTAGATGATAAACAATCTGACCTGTTTCTCCAGCTCCCTGGCTCTGGCTTCTGCTTCTTCGCGTTTGGCCTCTGCTCGTCGAAGCTGTGAGACAAATAGATATTATGTTGAAAAGCAGACTAATTTGATCATATTTTATAGTAATGCACATTCATGTCCTATTATTAGTTTCCTCATAAAGGCAAAATGTGAAAGCTTACTTTATCCAAAATTTCTTCATTCTCATCTTGTAGCATATCAAGCTGCAAATTAAATGGTGATTTAAGTTAGGAAGTATACCAAGATTAATTGGAATTTGAAAATAAGGACATCAGATGTCCAGAACAACGAATAGACTTCAAATAACTATGACCATTAATGTGGGAGGGCAGTTGTATTGAAAATAAATAGATTAGAAACATAAAAGTTAGGCCTAGAAGGCATACTTCATCCCGCAGTGCAGAAGCCTCGTGCTGATTTCCAGAATTTTTTAGGTCCCGTCCCAAATCAGGCACCAACCTACATTACTTGTCAACCAGTGATGTATATTAAGTGATGGGTTGTTCTGTTTGTTACAGACTAATATAGTATTTTCAGGCCAGACAAACAATAAAATCAGCAAAACTTACGTGTAAGTTGGGACAAAAAGAAGAGTATATCTAACAGTTAAATGGTAATGGGGTGAGATTTTCCAAAGGAAACAGGGGGATGGGAAAGACCTGTCTCTAACATAGGAACTAGCAGGAAGTGGTCAAGTAGATTGAAGGTATCACCTGCAGTGTGAACATTGCTAAACCTAAAACTCGAGTTGACTTAAGAACTTCTAGTTGGTTAGACACATTAGTTTTCTAACCAAATTTAAGAGAGGTGTAAATCATCTTTGACATAAGATGAGTGACTTACAATCCTAACCTTCTAGATGAGTGCTTCAATATTTTATTGCTCTAGAAAACCTCCCCATGTGGAGGAGGAATTTTTTTGTGATTATCACACGCAAATCACTTTTACTGATTTAATACAGATTAAAAGCTCAGATAAAAGCATGATCATTTTAAAATAGACATTTGCATTTAGTATTTAATTACATTAAAAAATCCTTTTCTTTTCTTCTCCTTTTTGGGGTGGGGTGAGGTTTGGGGGATGATATAGGTGACCACAATTATATTTACAAATAGTACAGCTTTTGTTGTGTGCATATTAATAAAATATATTGCATAACCTATATAGCATTTAAATTGTTATTCTAAGAAATAGTATAACGTACATAAAGTAAATTACAGGATAACAGAAATAGAAGTTGTAATCGAAAACAATTGTTCCACTAAAAAAGGAAATAAAATATACGAAACATTAACATTGAATGAAGAGAGAACTAGCATGTGGAATCGATTTGATAGATGAATAAACTAAGTAGGTGCTCTCAGTAAAGGCATAGCCGTAATGTAGATAATCAAACGCAGAAAAATAATTTATTAAGTTGGTTGTCCGGAAGCATAACCTTAAATTCGAAATAAATCAAAAGTACAGGAAAGTTTCAAAAAAGATCTTACCTCTTTTCTCTTCTATTATTAGGAGGTTCAATTGTAGGGAGGGAAACTTGAGTTCTCAAAGAGGATCTGCTGGGTGGTGCCACAGTTGTCGCTGACCGGACAGACATTGAAGGTCGTCCCGCTGAAGTGGAACGAGCTGAAGGAGTGGCATCCATAAAGTTCCGACCTAGCTACATACAACACATTTTGGTTAGCAATATTACCAACAAGCTACGTGAAATTTGTTAGTTTTTGACATGATCAGTCACCTGCCTGAATTTAACTAAGTATATGTTATTCATCATCAAATTAACCCAACTTTGATCTCGAAAATGATTATTTTCTCAGCTGTAACGAGAGGAAAAGACAGCAAGTCTTGTTTCATCGAGTAAGCAGCCATTAACAACGATCTCTATTTGATAAGCATATTAACATGCTAGATGCACAATGCTCCAACTTCAAGAAAGAACACATAAAGTCCAAATGCATCTCACACAACCAAGCAATTTAAATTAAGACAACATCAGACAGCTCAAGTGAAAGAGACACAGACACAGACACAGACAAATACAACTAAATCGAAACAGAACTGTGAAACTTTACCGCAGGAGACGGAGATCGGTTCTGCTTCGAGAGCCCAATCCCAGAAAAACCACTACCGCTCATCCCATTATCAAACCTATTAATACCACCATTACTCGAAACTAACGTCGTCGGTGGCGGGACAAACCGGAATCCAAGATCATCGTCCTCGTCTTCTTCCTCCTCGTTAGGAGTTTTGGACGCCATCACTAGCGCCAGACGTTGTGCCGCAGCTTTAGCGGCCACGTTCTGAGTCCTCTTTATGCTCGAGATCCCGGAGGATACTGGAGGAAGCCTCGAACGAGGGTGTGATGGAGAACCCGCCGGAGACGAAGAACCTGTGCTGCTCGATCCACCGCTCCACTGACGTCCATACGCCGGACTCTCTGCCCTGTTCCGATTCATCAACGATCAAATTGTGCAGAAATTCTGAGTATTGGTGCTTGTTTAGTATCTGTAGCTAGATTCTTGGATTGCTGGATTCTCCACCGGAATTTAGATGAGAATTGGTAACCGAAACTCGTTGACGATGAACTGGGAGTAAATCGGAAAGAAAATTAGAAAAGCGACTTTTGCAGTCAAATTAGAAAATATGCCGTTCATTTCAACACTTTTAGAAATGTGAATAAATATAAAAACCATAGGAAAAAAAAAACAAAGTCGTTGTAGTATAGTGGTAAGTATTCCCGCCTGTCACGCGGGTGACCCGGGTTCGATCCCCGGCAACGGCGTTTTACTTCATTCACCCATTTTAACTGTGATTTTTTTGTTTCGAATGTTATTAAATAAAATATTTTGTTATATAAATTACATTGTTTTATAGTTTCTTTTTTTTGTTTTATCGTCTATATTTCTTCTGCCGTTTCATTGCCATCAAGATTTCCTTGTCGGCCAGGTCATTTCGTTTTTTTTATTTTAAATATTATATTATTATTTTTATTAACTTTTTCATTTTATTACCATCTTAAATATGTGACGCATTGATTATGGCTTGTCGAAACGGAATTCACCGTAATTATCAGCGCGTCATGCTCTTCCATATGACACGTGACTTCATATATTTTCAATATATTTATTATTTAAGTATTTTCTTTTTTATAATTCAAGCTAAAATAATAGAATTTTTCATGCGGCGCGTGACATTTTCCGTAACTGTTTTTGTGGTGGTCGTAACTTTAAGACACATATTATATATAGTTTCTGATAAATAAGAAGATCAATAAATTGAAAAGGGGATGTCTATGTAAAAATACAATAATGATAATCTTATATAATTAAATTATACATAATTATACATAATTATGTAACCCAAATAGTATAGTGCATTTGACATATTGTGGCCTGTGGGTCCAAATCAATACAAACTTAATGTGTTAATTTTAATCACTCCTAAATAATTGTGTGTTCCCTAATTAATATGTCAAATGTCAATATACGAATTTTTTCCTAGTATCGAAATTTATTATTGACCGTGGATCTGTGCTTCAACGGCCGAGATCATTTCACTTAATAATAGATTTCGACAAATTCGACACCACAAGTTCGGTACCAAAAAAAATACGTCAATATACTATGAAACATACATAATTAGATACGATTTCATTATATAAGCCTAACATTTCCGATAAAAATATGTCTTGGGCCTTTGCCTTCTCTTGAATAAAAAAAATCAATAAATTACATTTTTCTACAAGTTTTCTTCCTTATAAATAAGAGGAATAATAATGATTCTGCTCATTTCCTTTTGAACACCCAATTTTTGCTAATTATTTTATTAAATAAGAGGATCAATCAGTCGTGACTATTCCGAAAAGCATATAATATTCAAAAAAGTGTTGTGCGGATCCTGAACGACGATCGCCTAGGCGACCTATGCACCTAGATAAGCGGGTAAACAGATAGAGTGGAACGACCGCCGTATGAGACCACCTTCAGATAAAAACAATCAAAATGGTGTGCCACTACATGAGTCTTCTAGCAGCCAGAATTGAGTAGCCACATAATATGGCCCGAGTAAGTTTCGACCAAAAATGTTGACGCCTAAATCTCTAAATATAAGAGGAATTCTGAACACCTTGATTTTTCTTGTCTCAGTTTCTCCTCTCAAGGAGTTTGTCGATCATATCAGCAGCTTCTTGGATTGTTGTTATGTTATCCGAGCTCTCTTCTTCCACGTTGATGTCGAACACTTCCTCAAGCCCCATAACTATTTCAACCTGCATACCGAATCAGCCCAAGAAAAGGCCTTATCAATAGTGTGTTGTTTATGATGGATGTGGCATTGAGAGACTACAAACGAGATGAGTTTCTTATGACTCTGCAGGATGGATGGAATCCAAATAGAATCACATCTGCATAAAGTTGTCTACAACACCAAGGACAATGCTGCTGCATTTAAAGCAACATGCAAGCTGATTGCTGAAAGTTACGAATGAATGCAATAGGCTTACGGTGTCCAGCGAATCAGCACCAAGTTCTGTGAATTTAGTCTGAGGTGTGAGTGTGATCTCAGGAGCTAAAGCCAGCTGCTTCCTCACTATGTCGCTCACTTTCTGCACTGTCTCTGGCTTTGACTGTTCATGTAGAGAAATAAAATCATTGGGTTAGGCATTATGGAAGTCAAGGTTGGTTAAAAGCGGGATTTACTGGGTATGTTTGGTTTGATTTTATTATGGAAGTCAAGGCAAGAATAATACACAAAGGAGGCCATACCATATGTCTAACTCAAATGCAAAAGACCTATTAGTGCTTAACTTACTGCAGAAATTTGGAAGCGTGAGGTTCTGATGGAAGGGAAACCACAGGTCCCTTGCCAGAACAAAGACACCAAACATGAGCATTTGCCCATTCTCTGCCAGAAGGAGATGTTTAGATTAATTTGAAATAGTATATTTGGAGATGAACAGAACAGAGACACAACCAGAAAAAGATTCATAATACAAGAAATAATATGCTAAACAAGTTGAACTACACAGCCGATAATGCCATTGGGATGAAGTCTCAGATACTCAATGTTTGGGTATTCAATAATTAGTTATTGTGCACAATTCTATCTCACACCTGATATTAAATGGGTCACTTAAAATAATTGAAATGACTATTTAATGTTAACCATCCGATTGCAAGATGAAGTGCTAATAGAGCACAACAATTACTGATTGAGCACAGAATCATTGAGGACCTTAGAATTACTTATGTCATTGATATCTCAATTTTTAAGGTGTGGCCTTTGAAACTAACAGTCAGTGTTAGACATGAGGCATACAAATAAATTGTTTTCTTAAAAGTTCAATGCCAGTAATAGTTTCTAAGCTATGACCTCGAACACGCATTTTTACAACCACTTGTCATGGATAAACACACCCAGTTTGAAAAAATGAGTACAAGCTGCATTTCCTTTACCAAGATTAAACTTGAGCAAGAGTTAGGCTAAACCAGCTAGTAATCTCGCATTCTACTCAACTGAAGCCCAATCAATTAGGCCTCAAAATTCATCATTCATCAACCTGAAAATGGCAAAACGCCAAACTGAGAACGTACTCACCTGGTTAGTATTAGAAACCCGTACAGGAAACCCAACTGGTACACCAAACCTAGCGGAAACAGAAGCCATTGGAGCCAAAACAAGAAGCAAAATGTCGAACGTTTGGACAAGAACTAATGGGTTTTTGCTTTATAAGTATCAACTTCATCACCTCTCCAGATAGGATAGATAAAGATAACGAAAAACCATAGACGGTCCCATTTGAAAAGTTTTCCTGGAAGTATTAGCTCACCACCGAGGGGGAAAGTTGGAAGAGATCAAACGGACTAGACCCTACCGGGTCATATATCGGTTTGCACCCGAGGGCCGCCTCATTAGTTGAGTCGGATCATGCGTCCAACCCCTACCCGCAACCCAACTCTATTATCACTTTCCACTTTTTAGATTAAAAAAAAAAGAGAAATGTTAGGAAGACAACCATCAAATCGAAAGGGAGATTGAAAATGGAAGAAAAGAAAAAAAAATAGGAAAAACTTAGCAGACAAATATTTTTGGAGGGATATTTATGTCTTTTTCCCCTATTTTCTATCTGCTTTTCGGTTTGGTGTATGTCGGTCGGCCTAGCATTTTTCAAAAAAAATTGGTCTTGCTAGGAGTCAAACCCGCACACTTCAATAATTAAGACAATTTCAAACAATCACTCGACTACATAACTACATATTAATATTTTACTAGATATAATCCGTGACTGAAACCACAGTTCGGAATAAACTTGATATTAATAATGTAACAATAATCCTAACAGAATTTAATCAATGTTGTAGGGCCGGTCCTGGGGTAAGCCCTGTGGGCCGGCTCTGGGGTAAGCCCTGTGGGCCGGCTCTGGGGTAAGCCCTGTGAGCCGGCCGGCTAGGGCATCCGATCCGGC
>JAOYMZ010000354.1:0-10187 GCA_025802335.1 Pinguicula primuliflora | reverse complement strand
CGTTAAATTCTCGGTGTCCATTTATTTTCTGCACCTACCTGATTTCTCCATTATTATTATTTTATCCGCTGCGCCCAGCAAACTCAACACTCAGGGAACATACACAGTCAAGCACAGCTATGAAGAAATACTCAAGCAACAAGATGATGACGGAAATGGCAACACAATTAAAGCATGTCTGGAGCAAATTCATACCGAAAAATGTCTCAATTCACATATGGTATGTACTACAGCAACGTCTACCAACAATAAGGGAATCTACAGAAGAGGCACATCATACACGAAGATGACTCAATCTCATGCTATCTATGCAATTCAGATTAGGAAATGGAAGAACATATCTTCAATCATTGCAGGATCACAACAATTCTATTAATTATTTAAAATATAAAATTTTTAATGACATTTAAATGATAGATTAAACTTGCAAAATTTTTAATTAAACTACATGTATCCTTAATTAAATTACATGTCCCTACAATTCTGAATTATTTGTAAGGACATCTAGTATCACTCAAAAAAAATTTGCTTACGAAAAAAAAGTGTAGACCAGTGATAAAAATATAGTTCCTATATATAATTGGCGTGCGAAAAGCATTTGGGGGCGTTCGAATCGTTGAGTCCATATTCCTTTGAATAGGATATAAAATTCCACCCATTTAAATTTTCCATAATGACCGATCATGATTAAAGGATATGGATTAGGCCGAGTGGGAATAAAATTATCGTAAAAATGAATTAAGTGGGTAGTCTTCTTTTTGACATTGTTTTTATATTACTTTATTTTTCGATATTCAAAATAAAAATGTAAATATAGATTCCCACATTACCACCTATCTTAATTCCTTACATTTTGATTACAATAATTTTGACGTGGAAAAAAATTTAAAACTAAAAATATATAATTTTAAAGTGCAAAACACTTAATCTAATATTTAAGAATATTTCTTAAATTGTAACCAAAATGCGAAATCACTTCAAGAAATGTTTCCACACGAGCTCATCGAAAATAGTCAAATATTTTAATTTCAGCGATTAAAAAAATAGTGTGTAATGAGAGGTGTTGGACCAATGGTCACCTCATAGTCACTACTGTATGGGACCAATGTTCGGGACAATGTTAGACATTCTCTGTCATTTTGGGATGCCTAGAGGGCCAAACGGCCTAACTCTAGAATCCTAATCGGGATAACACAATTTCGAATTATTGTCATCGCTTATTACAAGTAATTGAAACAACTAATAGAAAGCTTATACATATGAACCAAAAGCCATACGTTCTGGTGGAGTTATGCCAATTTCGTCATTGAGAATTTGTAAAATCCTTTTCTCTAGTATTAAATCATCATTTATTAAGATTTTATAATTTTCCAACGAAAGGGTCAACCGATACCATGAGACTTTTGTCAACTATATATGAAATTTCTTTTGACGGTTTCAATTCAATCACTAATAGATATCAATATTCTAAAATTGTGTTGTAGACAAATATTTTTTTGCAAGTAATTTGTATATCAATATCTATAAATGCTAAACTTTTTTTTAGCAAAGCCTATAAATGCTAAACTGTTAAACTTTATTTTTTTGCAGTTTCTATGGCAATGGGTTTATCTCATCTCAGAGACCTGATTCAAGGGGAAAAGTATTGATTTGGAGGTTCAGGATTAGTTCTCAATTTTATGAAATTATTTTTATTGTTCAAGTCATTGCACTTTAGCTTCTGTGAATTAATTTATGTTTTTTTTTATGCAGGCAGACGGCAGTGAGGACAAAGTCGAGTAGAGGCCGTTTGTATCAGTGCTAACATGTAAACATAAATAATTTGGATTTGAAATGTGGAATGACTATGTTTGATATCTGGGGTCATCTTTACAATTTTCAAATTTAACCACGGGCAATATCCTAGTACATATAGGCAGAAAGATTTGTAAAAGTTTGTGTGCAAAGGGAAAAGAAAAAATGTGTGCACGCATTCAAAACTTGCATACCATAGGATTGTATGGTTCTAGATAAATATGTACATTGACAGAAATCTTCATATGCTCAGTCCTTGCGTGCTCAGTTCGTACTCAACTTTTCGTAGCATCATCCGTTTTTGAAATTGGTCGCACAATTGGAAAGCTTATACATTGAATTGCATATGTTCAAATTTTGGTGATAGTCCGACGACGTTATCACCGTTTAACGGGGGGTTATCATTCCCCTTGGGTTAAGTAGTCCTAAATAGGGTTTTAGAAATTTCCGGCGACGAAGTCACCGGAAACCGAACCAAAGCATGTGGATTTTCATCTAGAACGTATAAGCTTTCCAATGGTGCGACCAATTTCGAAAACGGATGATGCTACGAAAAGTTGAGTACGGGCTGAGCACGCAAGGACTGAGCATACGAAGTTTACCCTGTACATCAATATCATTTTGTTATAACCATTGTGCACATAACCCTTTTTGGACGGAACTAATCAAAGAGATTCATGCAAAATTGCAAAATGATCCCTCACCAGCTAAAATTTGGGCATAAATCCACTCGTGATCTAAAAGAATTATTTGCACCTAAAATTTATTGAACCTGAACTTTTTACTCTAGAGTTTTAAGTCAAGACTTCTACAAATAGACCAGTCAGTTAAAGTTTACATTGGTATGACTTAGGAGTGTCACTAATTGAAGTAATGATTTCAACCAAATGAATGCAAATTGTGACTTTAATACTCCATGAACATATTATTGCATTTTTTTTACCATCTATATCACAAATTGAACTAGTCAAATGAAGTAAACAATCCCAGCTACTAAAACATGGGTAACAACTCTATTATTATGAACAAACCTTTTATCATACACTTGATGAGCAAGTGACACCATCATAGAAGCATGCTCAAGTTCATAAACTAGTCTGAAATTGTTAAAAATTATACTCAACCACAACGGCAGAAATTATTTCTTGTACAAACGACATGGATTTCTCCTTTGAATTGAATCTACATAACACAAATTCAGCCATATCTGCAACTCATAATACTTCATGTGTTGGATAAACTCATGCTTTGGGCCTTCGTGTTTCTTCGCCAATTGAGAAATGCAAATATCACCCAACGTGAGTACGCCGTAGACCAAAAAAAGAATCGTGTTGTGTGCGTTTATTTATGAGCAACTCAAAAAATGTAGCTTAGATATTGAACAAATATCAGCATCTCGAACATCCAGTCAAGATAGAGTAATGCTAGAAGTCCAGAAGCAATAAACTTGTGAACTTTCATAAATTTGTATTAAATAATTTAATAATAGTTAAAAAACAGTGGGGTTTAATTGTAAGGCATAAAAATTAAAATTATTAAATACTATCTTTTAATAGGTTTAAGGACTTAATAAAAATTAGTACTTATACTTTTTAAGATTTTTAATTTTTTTTCGGTCTCCACGGAAACAATCTTCCCATCTTGTTGAGGGGTGGGGGTATGATTGCGTACATTTTACCCTTCTCATACCCTGCCTAAGGGCGGAATTTTGCTGGGTATGTTTGGTTTGGTTTGGTTTAAGATTTTTAATTTTTCGGTAACGAAGTCTCCACAATATTAATTATCATTTTTAAATAAAGTTTAGCTTTTAGTATTTCTAAAGTTTGGGTTATCATTTAGAGTTTTAATTTTTTGGCGGCAAAACCGTCGTAATATTAATTGTCGTCTTTAAATAAAGTATATCATTTAGCGTTTATCATTTAGGATTTTTGTTTTTGAGCGGCGAAGCCGCCGTAATCTTAATTATCATTTTTAAATAAAGTTTAACATTTATGACTAATAGAGTTTAGATTCATCATGTAGGGTTTTAATTTTTCGGCAACAAAGTCGTCGTAATATTAATTGTCGTTAAATAAAGTTTAACATATTAGATTTTTAGAGTTTATGGTTCATCGTAGGCTTTTAGTTTTTCGGCAGCTTAATTGTCATTTTTAATAAAGTATGTCTAAACTATATCAACTGACATCTCTAATTGAACCACACGATGCGCTGATAATTATGGTAACATCTGTTTCGGTGAACGGTGAGCGATTCTTCAAATAAATTTGATATTTAAAACGATAGGAAAGAGAATTAAAATTTAAATAAATATATAATTGAAAAAGAAAATAATTAAAAAGAATAAGAAGAAAGAGAGCCGTAGAGTAGACACTATTCGAGAGTTCGGCCGTTTCGACCACCTAGGCACTGTCTGGGAGGTCAAAAATGCCAAGCCATCCTGAATTCACCCTGAGAGGTCTGGCTACCGCTCTGGGGTCCTGGGGGGCCGCACAAGCCGCCTTGGCAGCCACCTTGGCCGCTTAGGGCGCCTAGTAGACCGATCTTGAACACTTACACTAGCGCACAATTTTTTAAAATGAATTGTGTTGATTTTTTTATAAACTTATAACATTGTATCTTGATGCATCGTGATCTATTTTGGATAATTATTTTTTATTTATGATAGAAAAATGATTCATACACAACTTGTCCCCGCGGTGACCAACACCAGATTCGAAATAAAAAACGACTCTAATTATATCAACGTTAAATTTGCGTCATCGATGGTAAGTTTATAGTACATGAACACGGGGTAAACAACCTTGAATTTGCGTATTTTTGATATCATATGACTCTACTAATTAGTATTTGGTTAATTATTTGTGTATACATTCACATATATTGATATTTTTATATTTTTAATCATTTAAATTTATTTATTTTATTAATATATGAAAATAAAATAAAATGAATTTATTGGCGGCTGTGCGCCGCCTAGGTGACCGCTTTGACCGCCCCTAGATCGCCTAGCGTACAGGGAGCGCACAACGCTTTCTCGAACCTTGGAGTAGAGTGAGCACAGGAATAGGAGAGAGTGCACACATAAAATGACAAAAAAAGTTGATAAACTATTAAGGAAACGGTAAACCTATGGAGATAAGGGTAAGTAGTATATGAACAGGTAGTACTGCCAACCATCCATTATTTAAGGAAGATCCATTGATTGCGGTAAAGATAAAAATTTGAAAAAGAACTCTTTACGTGCTCACAAACTATTTTACAAAGTTCACCTAATAATTGACAGTAATTAGGTGAGCTTCTGAATAATTGGTGATAATTTGATCTGGTGGCAATTAGGTGAACTTGGTCTGGTGGCAATTAGGTGAACTTGGTCTGGTGGCAATTAGGTGAACTCCTGAATAAGAGGTCTCGAATTCAAGCCCCAGCAAAAACGCTTGGCCAGGCCTAATCCATAGGAGTCTTGGGGCTGGGTGCAGGCCCCCTAGATTAGTCGGGAGTGTAAAAACTTTCGGATACTGGGAAGGAACGGAAGTATTTCTCCCAACTTACCTACCTAAAAAAAGAGAAAAAAGAAAGAAATAAGCAAAAGTACAAAGCGGAACGTGCGAAACTCAAGATATACTTAAACCTTCTTTTGTGAAGACTACAATGCTCTTTTGAAATTCTGATGAAAAATGAATGATTTTGGAATCTATGGTTCTTGACATTCTGGTGAAAAGGAAAGAATGTGGTTAAATTGAGAATTTGTTTGAAGTCGAGATAAGATTGATATATTTATAAGGTTCTTGAATAGGAAGGAGACGACCGAGGTACATGATTTTTATTTAATAATATTTTGGTCTTTTGTTTGTCCAGTTAGTTTTTAACTCTCCCAATCACACAAGTTTTAAGGGATGAGAATAGTGCTAGTAAGAAATTGGCCAAAAATTGCGTGATTCCGTGAGTTGTACATTGCAGAACGATCATAATCAAATTCACAGTAAACAAGTTTTCGTATTTGATTACGTTCATTAAAAAATGTGGAAACGACCGTAATCACACGCTATCCAACACAATAAACAGGCCCTTAGAATTTTAAGTCGACACTTTCACAAGTAGACCAATTCGTTAACGTTTACATTGATATGACTTAGGGGCAGAGTTTGAGAAAGTGCTGGGCGACCGTGAGGCGTTTTCGGGCCGCTCAGTGTCCGGGTTGTCTAGGCGGCGTCCAACCGCCCGGACAAAAGATTTTTTTTTTTATTTTTATTGCAAAAAAATATTTTTTAAAAATAAGAAATTAGCCGGAAGCCTGCCTCAGCTGCTAGGGACGTCTAGGTGCCATGGGCGGCCGTCAGGGCACCCTGAATGGCCGCCCAATCGGCTAGACCCTCCAGTACGCCGCCCCGCTAGCAGTTTTGAGTGTGCGACTGCCTAGGTGACCTCACACTAGAACATTGCTTAGGAGTGTCACTAAGTGGGTGTTTGCAGGAGCTTTTCTGCAGGAGCTTTTAACATTTCCACAGCAAAAGCAGTTTTTTGAGTGTTTGGTTACTGAGCTTTTACTTCTGTTTGTCTACAAAAAAGTTAAAAAAAGCTCAAAAGTCAAAAGTTAGGTTAGGGTGGTTTTTGAATGGCTTTTTGCGGTGACAATTTTGAAATTAAATCAAACTTCAAATATGACATAATTATCTTTGTCCACAAACATATAACCCAAAAATATGACATAATTACCCAGAAGTTGCTTTCAACAAAATATTTGTAAACACTACAATTTTAACTTTTTCAATGACAGTTTTTTTGCAAACACATACAAACTTCTCTACGAAACTCTTTTTTTAACTTTCTCCATTCAAAAGTCCTTCTGCAAAAGTATAAGCTCTAGCAAACACACCCTAAGTGAAGGATGATTTCAACCAATGGAATGCAAATTATGACTTTAATACTCCATGATTGTTTTACCGGTGCATCATTAGTTCCTATAGTTGCAGTCGGTCCGGTTTCGAACCGGACCAAACCGCTCACCAATTTAAATCGGGGCGTGCAGTCCGGTTTGAAATCGGACCGGCTTTGTCCGATTTTGCGGCCCGATTGGACCGCAAAATTGGAACCCTGTAACCCGATCCAATCGGGAAAAATCCGATCCGCCAGTTTGCAGTCCAAACCGAAGTCCAATTTAAAACCTCCATCCGTATTAGTTCCACACTCAAAAATGGTATAGTGCACACAACAATGTGTACACACAAAGTACGAAATCATTCACGTGAGCCCAACACATGTGTGTAGAGCCCAAGCATGTGAGAGTGTGTGTCTTCTTACCTTCCTGCACTATATCGATTTAATTCCACTCTAGTAGCATTACAAACAGGGAAATTTTCCGTTATTCATACACCAACCTAATGAGCCACTATATAAAATTCTACTCTCACCTGGGTCACAACTCACCAGGCCGACATAAAAATTTACCTAGTAGTATAAATCCCACAGAAATGATAACTCACAAAATTGGAGTCATAGGAAGCGCGCGAAATTCTTTATGGTGCAACCTCACTAGCCACATCTTACTCCTGCGAGATTGGTAACTACATTCCTTGTGCGCCATATGCGGCCTATACAACCCATGGTAATTAAAATAGCAGCAACCTCAATGGTCTATCACTGTAATTGAGATGAAGACATGCATCTACTCATTTTGAATGAATTGATTTTGATGTGATTTAAATCCATCACCAATTTCCAATGTGTTGGAAACCCACATGCACATTAATTAATTCTGTCTGAAAAACAAATAAAATAAATTAATCATCAATAACTACGGAAAATTCCACTGTTTGCATTTGAGAGACAGAACCAGCTGGTTGATTACAAACATTTGTTCTCTTGTTTCTTTCAAAGATGGCGACAGGGATTGGGAAAAATCTAACATGAAGAAAACAAGATTAAGAAAAGCGGACGAATCACATCTTAAATAATTATTGTAATGGTGAGATAAGTAGTTTAAATAGGAATGGTGCGGATAATCATTTAGCTTGGGACCAGAATTTTGAGGATGATACACACATTCCTATTAATTTCATTCTCACGCGCACCCACACACACGAGATCTGGTATTCCCACTGTGGGTTCGGGCTCGATTTTATTCAAGGGTTCGTGATTCGTTTGTTGGGCCGACCCAGTTTATTTATAAAATTTATCATGGTATCGGAGCCAATAATGGTCTATCGATCGAATGGCCTGTGTACGCTTCCGCTCTTCTTCGGTGTGGCGTTCAAGTCCGACAGGGTTTGCATAGTCAGACTTGAGGGGGAGTGTTCAAGAGTTATTGTCCTACACCGAAAGTATTAGTGTGAGATATTTAGTTTAAATAAGAATTGTGGGGAGAACCAATTACCTTGAGTTTAAGGTTTTAATGGTGACACTCACATTCCTACCAACTTACCCCCCACACGGATACCTACATACACGAGATCCAGTTGTCCCTGGGCTCGATTTATTCAAAGCCCATTCACCCGAGTGTGATGTGCCGGGCGGCCGTTGACTCGCATTTAGAGCCGGCCCAGTTTATATAAAATATAACATGATATCAGAGCGGACGGTCTGAGACCCGAGAGTATTTTCGAGAAAGTCCGGAGTGAATTGGCCCAATGGGCCCATGGGAGGTTTGGCCCAATTCGGGCATTGTTTCAGGAAGTCTCGATGATTGTTTCTGAGGTCCTCGTAATTATTTTCCAAAAAATCCCGAGTATTGATCCCATAATGGGAGTTGGCCCATTCACCCTAGTTGGACTTGAGGGGGAGTGTTGGGAATTTGTCTCATACCGATTGTAACAAGTCTAATTCACTAATATAAATAGGATTGTGGGCTACAATCAATCACAATAAACTTATGATTTTAATGAAGGTTGCCCACCTTCTTAATTATATTAGCCCACACACGCCGATTTTCTAACATCACACATGTTGGAACCTGATAGAATGTTCTAAAAGTGTGGGTCACAGCAATGGTAAATAATACGCAGGCACAAGTTGTTTATGCATCTTTCTTAGGTTCCTTTCGTCCAGTATAGACCAGCTGCGGGGATTGGGGAAGGCAACACCAATGACGGATCAAATATTTCAGGTGAGATACCAAACGACGAACGGAGAAATGCCCATTGCAAAAATATTATAATAAATACCAATAGCAATTAGGTAGGGGGTGATGAAATGAGCCAAACAAATATTTGGTTGAGGGGAGGAAAGTGTCATCTTTGGCCTATTCATTCATGGAGTTTTTTTTGATAGGTAAAATTTTTGTATTAATTTTGAACTGCACATTGGCTATTTACAGTATTGCCCCTGCACCATTACATGTTGCGAAATTAAGAAAGAGACACAATTTTTACTTCCTATCTTCTCTTCTCTGAGCCCTCGCGAAATTCCCTTTCCGACATGGTGGTCTGTGTCTCAGTTCATGCTCCAATTCTTCAAATCATCACCGATGGAGCACCTCCTCTTATGGGTAAATTTACGTCTGTGCCCCATTTTTACGAGTCGGTTGCTAAAATGCTCCAACGCAGTCAAAGTGCAGCCGCAGCATTGTAACTCTGTGCGCCGCTGTTGTGCCACTTCTCATACATGTCAAAAAGACAATTCCCGAATACCTCGGGAATATGTCCGCATCTCCGAACTATGTGAGACAGAATTGGCCTAGTAGGAATCGACGCAATAGAGATGAAGCGTAAATATCCCCATATTTGCAATAATTTCGTTGCGCCGCCCAAATTCTTGAAGTTATCCACATGAATCCTGCACATATTGTGGTACAGGCAACACAACAACGCACTACCCCAACTGTACATGGGTATCGTCGCAAAATTCTTTATGTACATCAACAAATCAAAAGATATCCTACCTCTGCTACGATTCGGAAACATAAGCCCACCCAAAATCAGGGCTAGAATACACGGGGCAAACTGCTGTACATCTAATTCATCACTATTTGCATTCATTTGTGTTAATTATAAATGTTTCCCTATCGAAGTCATCCGTAACATACCTTCGGAAATATCCCCCACTTCAACAACAATGTCGAAGAACTGTTCCATGAAGGGTTGGATACGAGGTAAATGCCAATTCCCACCAGTACCTTGCAGCCCAGAAACTACCACCCCATTAAGTGGGAGTTCCCATATCATAGAAACATCTTGGAGCGTGATGGTACACTCACCGAATGGCATCCAAAATGTGTGAGTGCGAGGATGTCATCGATCAATCAAAGCCGTCAAAAAATGCCAATCGGTCTTCATTGGACAGCTCTGATAGACCTCCCAAAACCCAGCCTCAACTATATATGGACGCACACGATCAGGCAACACAATCTCACGAAGCCATTTATCTGGATGCCTCGGAGTTAGTATATCGTCCTCGTGAAT
>JAOYMZ010000353.1:0-10187 GCA_025802335.1 Pinguicula primuliflora | reverse complement strand
CATATCCAAATCAACGCTTGACAGGGGCAGTAAAGACAGATTCCAAAGGGGTGCTTCAAAGGGGAACCAAATGTCAATCCCAAAGGACACCAAGTGTCCGTCCCTAATAATCCAGCATGTGTTTTGAGACACCAGGTACAAGTTGCGGCAGATTTGCTTCCAGAGACATGAACCCCTCGGTTCCATTTATTGCTGAGGGGAAGGGAGGTCAGATACATTATATTTAGCCATGAACACTCTGGCAAAACTCCCAGGCTAACTTGATCATAAAAGCATGGTTCGAATGACAGAAACTTCGCAGTCCCAGCCCCCCATATTCTTTCCTCTTGTAGACTTTATTCCAGGCAACCATAGGATGGCTCGGATGGCTAGGATCGCCACCCCAAACAAACGACTGAACTGTCCTGTCCATAGTGTCACATAGCGATAAGGGAAACGCCACTGACTGCATTGGATTCAAGGGAATAGAGCATAAAATAGATTTGCACAACACCAGCCTTCCCGCCATCGAGATTTTTTGGGTCCTCCATGAGTTGGCCTTACATTCCATCTTGGCGGGGAACTTAGCATACGTCTGTTTGGAAATTCTGTGATGTATAAGAGGAACACCAAGATATGATCCAAGGTCGTCCACCCTCAAGATTTCAAGAGTAGACTCGATGCTAGCTGACAAAAGGCTTGAGATATTTGGCGAGATCCAGAGTGCCAATTTGTTCTGATTAACTGTCTGCCCGGATGATAATGAAAATAGTCACAGAATTTCCTTCATAACCGAAGCCTGTTGTTCAGACGCCTCAGCAAAGAGGATGAGATCATCGGCGAACATCAAATGGGATAGAGGAAATTTCTAACGACCGAAACATAAGGGTTTCCAAAGACCAGCAGCAAGTGCCACATCAATTAGATGACCCAAACGGTCCATACAAAGAACAAATAGGTACGAGGAGATGGGATCCCCCTGACGGACTCCTCTTTTGGGTGCAAAAATGGGGCCTCTCAGACGCTCCCATAGCACTTGTGTGGAACTTGTGGCTAGGGAGGACATAATCACTTTAATTAACAACTGCGGAATCTCAAGATCCTCGAGGGTGTCAAGAATGAAGCTCCACTCCATTCGATCAAATGCCTTTGCCAAATCGATCTTAATAGCCATATAACCTATTTTCCCTTTGCACTGCCTCATCGAATGTAGTGCCTCTTGAGCCACTATAATATTCTCTGTGATATTATGACCCTGAATGAAGCTTGACTGATTTGGGGAGATCAACAATGGCAGAACAACCTTCAAACGATTAGCTATAAGCTTCGTGACAACCTTCACGCTGATATTTATAAGACTAATGGGGCGGAGACTGTCAAAGCTCTCCCGATTAGTTATCTTGGGAATCAATGTGATCATACCTTTGTTGGCCTCGGCTGGGACATATCCTTGATCAAAAATCTGCTTCACAAAGGATACAAAGGAGCCAGATATCACTGAACAATTATGTTGATAAAAGGAACTGGTAAGGCCGTCTAGATCGGCAGCTTTCCCAGGGTCCATCCCCATCAATGCTTGCTTAATCTCAATATCATCAATCGGGCCAGCTAGGAGGGCCATCTGGGCTTCCGAAAGACTGGGGAAACATTTTTTAAGGGAAAGGGGGGACGAGACACCCCATTCATTCGCCCCAAAACCCTCTGCAAAATATGTTGAGACCTCCCTTAGTAAAGCAGAACGATCCGAACACCAAGAACCATCCCTGAGTTGAATTTTCTTGATGCGGGTTCTATGTTGTTTGCTTTTATGGCGTGCATGGAAATGTTTGGTATTTCGGTCACAAAAATTAATCCAGAGACTTCGGGAAGATTGTCTTTTCAGTAACTCCTCACGCGTAAGAAGATTTTCCAAGTCTTTATGCAGGGATGTCTCCAACTCTTTCAAATATACCATCGACTGTCTGGAATAACAAACTTGTAGGCCTGCTAGGCAGTTTATGAGATGCCTCTTCTGCTTGTAAACATTCCCAAAATAATTATTCTTCCAGTCGTCAATGTGGCCCACGATGTACGCTAGAGCATCCAGAAAGGGGACCACGGGAATCCAGTGTCTTGAGAACCAGTTCATCCAATCAGAGTGAGCTTCCCACATCCTGTAGTAGCTAAAGAATTTACCGGGGAGGTGAGCTCCAACTCCAAATTTAACCGTGACACAAATGGGGGAATGGTCTGAAGATATACGTGGGAGATGTTCTACTCCACTCTCCGGGAATATGGCATTAAATGTTTCATTAGTAAGGGCCTAATCAATTCTCTCATGGCAGCATCTCTTAGCCCAAGTAAAATGTGAACCCGTAAAACCCAAAGGAAACAAATCAGCCTGATTAACAAGATTATTGAAGTGTGGGCAGCCAGACAAGGGCCTGCCCCCTATCTTATCATCCTTATGCAAATAAGCATTAAAATCCCCCAATGCAATCCACGAGAGTGATCCCGTATCAGCAATAGCGAGGAGTTTATCCCACAGGGTTCTCCTAATCCGGGGATTATGAGAGCCATATATAGCAGTGATATTAATGGAGAACGAATCATCATAAATTGCATGCATATGAATGAATTGCCAATCAGTTTGAAGAATAGAGATTTTAACAACGTCCTTCCACAGGACCCATATTCCTCCCGAAAAACCTTGGGCCTCAACTCCAATTGAATTAGTAAAGCCATTACCAATCTGATCAATAATGCGTTGAGCTAAGGGGCCTGAAGTACGCGTTTGAAGGAGTATAATGACGTTCGATTTATGGAAAATAATTAAATTGTTTAAAGTTGCAATAGTAGGAATATTCCCTATCCCTTGCGAATTCCATGCCAGAATTTTGAAATTCATAAAAACTGAAATAAAGGAAGGGTGTCACCGGTTAGAACTAGGACTGATGAGCAGGTGGATCATCCACCATACTGTCTGCTAAAAGGTCCATCTCAGCAGTTAGAGGGTCAGGACTCGGGGGAGGTGGATCAACCACCAGAGTATCAGTTGAAAGTTCCATCTCAGCTGATAGAGGGGGAGGTAGGAAGACTCCCTGCAATCACCATTGGGGTATCTGAAATGGACAAGGTCGATTTTGAGGCAGTTGTTTTCTTCGCCCAGGAGGACTCATTGGATACCACACCGACTTTCCTCTTTCCTTTGACCTTGACAGAGACGTAGGAGAAGGGCGGAGTGGTAGATTTTGAGCTTGGTACACGGAGCTTGGGAGAACTGTCGCATGACGCCCTAGGGCCAGATGATTCTATTTTATCAAGATCAGACTCGAAGTTCTGTAGCATATTAAAGCAAAAGATCGAACCCGAAGGCTTCCTGGCCTGGGATCCCTTATCAGGGCGCCTTCCCATTTTTGGAGCCATCATCCACGACCCGGGATTAACTAACTCTTCAACTGATGGAAGGCCCGATGAGATGGGAAGGGATTGCTTGGATCCATGGCTCTCAGTAGGCTGCTCTGGAGTGACATTATGCCTGAGTTTTTGACCGTTGCTGCTGCCAGGATTGGATAGGAACGTCCCGTTATTAGTTCCAACCAATACTTGCCCAGATAAATCGGCCATTGTGGTATCCTTCACGGATAGTGACTGAACGGGAGAGGAGCCAGAGATATCCGGTTGGATACCCTCTGTCCCAGTATCAGTTTCCGATTGCTTAGGAGCATGGGGATAGTTCTCAGCTGAGTGTCCAAATCTGGCACAGGCGAAGCATATAATATGAAGGTCCTCATACTGGATCGGATATGTTTTCTGATCCACTGTCACCGCAAACTTCAGGGGTTGCCTTAGATCCAATCTTACTGCTATCCTTGCAAAGAGGCCTTGGGACTCTGAAAGGGTGTGAGAATTGGCCTTAAGGAAGGCTCCAATAGGCTTAGCTATCTCCTTTAGCAATCCCTGCTGGAAGTATTGGATGGGCAGGCCGAGAATGTGAATCCAGGTAACTACATCCTTAATATGCTCAGCTTTTGTGTCAAAATCTCAGTGCCAAGAGAATACGCGAAGATAATGACTTGCAATGGTGTGAGGGCCTTTGAAGAGATCCTTATCATAGTCATCCTTATTTGAACAGTGAAGAAGATAAAAACCATTACTGATATCCACAAGTTTCAGCACACCCTTGAGGTTTCCAGTGAAGATTCAGATTAGGGGATAGCGACTGATAACCAATCTGCTTACCGGTCTGATAATCAGTGTGAGCGCCATATTCTTATCAATCTGGGCATGAATTGATTCTGCAAACGTGATAGTCGTTGTTCGAAGAGTGGATTACGTCCTCAGGAGCGATTTCAATCTCCTTCCTGCTGCTGTTAACCCCCTCACCAAAAAAAGATTTGAAAAGGGGGCATTGTGACCGGAGGGGTTAGATATGATAGGATCTGGACCGGAGTAGCACCAGAAGGGAGTGTCAATGGGGGATCCCTAGCGAGGGAGGGAAATGGGAGTTGCCAGAGGTGTCCATATCCTCCATCGAAGGGCCTGACCAGAGAGTTTTACTTATGAACGTCCTAGCGAGAGGGAAGAGCGAAACCCTAGAAATCGAGAAAAATGAAAACTTATCAAGAATTTTACTTCTTCACGACACTAACCGACGGGACCGGGAAAGCTTCAGGGCTAACGATGAATACGTGTGATTGCAGAAACCAGAGATGCGGGCGAAATGGGGGAGCAAGACGGAGACCATCTTAGGCACTGAAGCTTGGGGAATTGAGTATTGTGGTAGGTAACTTGGCCCTTGAGATATGGGTATCGACTTGTCATGATTTTGGGGGAAGAGGGTGTGTGCAGTGATTGCACCGTGCAGTGATTTTGGGGAAGATGTTCACATAGGTTGAAAGGGGAAAAATATGTGATTTTCTTGTCTAATACTTTGTATGATTAACTCAAGGTGTCTGAAGTTATGCTATAATGGTTAATGGGATGGAATCTATACCCATACATTTAAACCCACAAATAGACATAGAATCTGGGCCTTCCATTTAATTAAAACGAACGAGCAAGATTAAAAGAAATAAGGACCTCACGTGACCTAACTTATATTTGCAAAAGGATAAAACTCACGTTAATCCACTCAGAAGTAAAACGGGCTCCCAGACTGAAGAATACATCGCACTACATGAGGATAACTCTAACCCACCAAAAGTTTTGCTGCTTCCTATCGCCGCCGTATATTCACTTTTTGTAGATGGGTAGGTCTAAATTCATATTTCTTTCTGAATTCAATTCAGAAATGTATGGATACAGTTCGAGAATTTGTTTGAGTTGAGGGTAATCGATATGGGTGTTTCTTCATTTCCTACTAGTTTGAATTGGCAGTGTGATGGGGATTGAATTTAATTGTTTGTATATAAATCCTGATTTTTGGCTAATGTGTTTGATGAATGTTTTGGTTGGAATTCATTTGAGGTGACAAAAATTGTTGTTACTGGAGCACTCCAACTTTACTATCTTCTATTCTGCAAGTTGTTGCTGGTTGCTTTTGAATGTTGTTGAATGCATCTGCTTTGCCACAAGTTCATATTTTGTGTTTGTTTGTTGTTTTGTTGTTGAATGCTTCTATTAGGTATAATCTGTTGTTTATGCAGATGGGATAATGGAGGAAGCTTGCTTGATAGAGCCAAGGGGAATAAAAGGAACTCCTTGAAAGGGGATACTTTCTGTCAATGTGCCTCCTGCTTTACAATATTGCCTTTTATGTTTCAGGCTTCTTGTTTGTGAGGATGGATTTTGTGACTTTATTGGCTGTGAAAGAGCTGCGAGTGGATATGGCAAGGGAATGAGGTTTGGTGCTGATGTTTCCAAACGGAGACCAAGAGCTTGGGAGGTTCAGTTCAGCTCCGGCATAGAGGTAATACTAGTATTCCAACTCATAACTTAGTGACCCTAAGGCATGGGGCAACAGAACATTAGGATCATAATGTGCCTTTTGGTGAATATCTGTTGTACTTCCCTGCAAACTATAGCCATTATCTCAGTAAGAGAAGGAGCCATCCAACTTGGCTCCTTTGATGAAAATACATCAGATTTCTTTAATCAAGTGTTTTCAGTCTCATTCATCTCTTTCATTATAAGAGAGATCAAGATTGTACAAATGCGTCAACTACGAAAGGCTTAGCCTAGAGCCCTACAGAGACCTTGCAAAGAACACCTGCATATTTTTCAAGTGCTGGCTTCTCAGAATTCAACATACAAATGACACAGATAAGGAAAGACAACTTTATGAAGATAGTAAAGTTGGAGTACTCCTGCAATTGTAATAAGTTGGAGTCTGAAAGATACTGTAATAAGTTGTGTATCTAAAGTTACTGCTTGAATGGATAGTTGCAATTTGAATGAAAATTCTGCTTGCTGTGCAATATCATCCTTGGTGCCCAAAATAATCCTGGCAGCATAACAATTCGACGAAATTTAAACTACTACATGTGGTTAAAACGTCAACACCTAACAGCATCCAATAAAACAGCATGAGTTACCTTCATTATATGTCTACAAATCAATCCTGTGAACTCAAAATGGTTACATGTACATTTCACTGCATGAGTTACCAAGTTGAACCTCACTAGAAATTGCTCAATGTAATCACCAGATTTATTCTGAACTTTGAACAAGAAATTTTCCAGATCGTGTTCTACTTCTTCAACTTTATATAAGTAAAGTTTGGACCATTCATCCTTGAATTTCTTGAATAATGTTCTAGTATAAACCCGTGCAGCATGCATCAATAGACAATCACCCTCCTTAACAAGACGATTCTTTTGTTCGGATTCAAAATCTTCATTATATTCCCTTTCCACTATCCTCTTCAGTGCTTTCTCATACCTATGAACAAACTCATTAAGGTTTGTCTTTGGTGTGACAAAGTCATCAAAGAAGGAGTTCATTCCCTCGCTGCGGCCAGTGGTATTCATCCCAGCAGAAAAAATAGTTCGGTTGTATACTGGAACCCAAGAAGCACGAATTTCATAAAGTTGCTGTATCCATTAATCGTCTTCTAAATTATGCTTCACAATCATAGCCTTCCACTTTTCTTCAAAATCATCTTCTGTGTAGGTAAGGTGAAGACATTCTTTCACTTCTTTTTTAAAAGCAGACTTTTTATAGAAAATATGAGACAACTTCTCAACAAATTTCTTCTTTATATGCCAAAGGCATAGGCGATGACGGGTATTGGGGAAAATCTTTGTAATTGCTCCTTTCATTGCCAAATCTTGGTCTGTAATGATGGCCTCTAGAGGACGCCCCATAGCCTCCAACCATGTCTCAAATAACCACAAAAATGTTTCCTCGGTCTTATCATGTAGAAGCACACATCCAAATTGTATCGACTGATAACGATGATTTATCCCAGTGAATGGCGCAAACGGCATATCATATTTATTTGTTCGATATGTCGTATCAAATGCGATTACATCCCCGAAGTACTGATATGAAATACGTGATCTAGAATCCACCCAGAAGAAGTTTGCAGCTCTTCCACTCTCATCACACTGCATTGCATAATAAAATTGTGGATTCTCAGCTTGCATTTTCCTGAAATAATTTAGGATGTACTGTGCACCCCCAACTCTAAATCTCTATGTCGCACATCTCTCAAATGGTTATAACAATCTCTTTTATTAAAACCAATATTGTCACCACCAAATATAGCTGGGAGTTTTCCAACTTGCAAGTTTTCTCTATGAAATGCTTCCGTTAAATTCTTAACCACAGCAGGCATATACTTATTTGGCCTCATCTTCATACGCTTGCACGGAGTAACAACCTTATGGTTATGCTCATCAATGAAGACAGTTACCTTCCATTTCATAGCGTTCATGATATATGTGACTCGCATTTGTGCATTGCACCCACTTCTAATAGTTGAGCAATTCCTCTTTCTTTTTTTAGTAACAATTTGTTTATCACCACTTTGTGTCCCATCATCCACATAGATGGGAGTTGAGACACGAGGCTTCCCCTCATGTGCACACACAAATAACCTGTTAGTGACCTCATTTGATCGATTTTTGGTTTTCTGAAGATCGTATCCTTATCCAAAATCCTTGTTGTTTTCCATACTGTGTATAGTATTCATTTGCTTCCTCCAAGGATTCAAAAAGCATGCCTATATGTGGTTTCTCTAATACGACACATTCATTAGCTTGCAAGGGATTTTCCAGCTCAGCGGTATATATTGCAGGTTGATCAATGTTCACCTGGCAAGTCAAAATCAACAAACTGATTATGAATTCCAAATAGGACATTCATCGAACACATTCCATGCACTAATCTGGATTATATACAAACAATAACATTTTATTTTCAACACATAGCAGACATGGAACTCGGATGTTTTCGTGCAATTTCTACACATAACAGGTATAATTGAAGGTCATAGAGTAGGCACACGGACTTCAGCATAAAATACATTCAATGGAAGTTCAATTGAAGTAAAATGATCAATACCCACAAAGCAGTTAACTAACCGCAGAATTTACAGCAAGGCAATGCTGAGTATCCATGTAGAAAGCCGCCAAATTTTTGTGAAAAGTATTGAAAGGCAAGCAGGAATTTAACCCACTAATGGGCCACTGGAGTTTTGAATGCTAGAGGAACTGGCGGAGATTTAAACAAGAGTTCCGAGTCGATTTGGTCTCAATCCAGATTGGTTCCTGCGAGAGTATTCTGGAGGCGTGAGAAGAGACCGAAGGAAAGAAGACGAGAGAAAAACGGTGAAAACAGTCACGTGAGGCCCTTATTTCTCTTAATCTTGCTCGTCAGTTTTAATTAAATGGAAGGCCCACATTCTATGTTCATTTGTGGGTTTAAATGTATGGGCATACATCCCCTCCCATATATAATAGGTCAGACTTTTTTGCACAATCTTTATTTTGCACAATCGTGCACAATTCATACTCACCACTATCCGTTATCAAAATTGGTTGCACCATTGGAAAGCTTATATATTGTAGATGAAAAGCCTCATGCTTTGGTCCGAAGTCGCCGGAAATTTCTAAAACCCTATTTAGGACTGCTTAACCCAAGAGGATTTATAACCCTCCGTTAAACGGTGATAACGTCGTCGGAATATCACCAAAACTTGAACATATAGAATTCTATGCATGGCCTTTCCAATGGTGCAACCAATTTTGACAACGGGTAGTGCTGGGTATGGGTTGTGCACGGTTGTGCACAAAAGGATTTGTGCAAAAGAGTCTGGTTCTATATATATATAGAACCAGTTTGGATGGTCAGCTTGGTGTGGACAGTTTTTCCCTACGTGTGGACAATTTTTTCATAGCACCATCCGTTTTCGAAATTGATCGTACAATTGGAAAGCATATATACTGTAGATGAAAATCCACATGCTTTGGTCCAGTTTTAACGTTATCACCTTTTAATTTAATTTCACATTTTCCCCTTGGGTTAAATAGTCCTAAATAGGGTTTTAGAAATTTCCGACAACGAAGTCGCCGAAACCGAACAAAAGCATGAGGATTTTCATCTATAATGTATAAACTTTCCAATGATGCGATCAATTTCGAAAATGAATGGTGCTACGAAAAAATTATCCACACGAAAAAAAAACTTTCAATACCAAAACTGATCATACGAAACGCTACTTATATATATATATATATGATCAGTTATAAATTCTTGTGCAAAGATGATTCTGAAACTATTTAACAAATTGATCACATCAACTTGAAGTGATTGGGATAAATTTTTATTACAATGTACGCATAGTGGCCATTGAAATTTTTTTAGAAAGCTCTCCCATTTTTGCAGTAAGTTGATGTGACAACAAATTTTAGTTTATGTTTTTTGTACTTTAAACTATATCTTCACTGATTTTTAATATTTTTGGTTTTAAAATTAATATAATTAAAATCATTGATCAATTATTTAATAGTCTTCTCATAAGAATTTCGAAATTGATTTTATATTTTAATTCTGACGATGAAAATAGATGAAAATTTTGTCACATTCTGTACACAAAAAATTTGGTAAGTTTTGCATTAGTTTTAAGTAAAGATATAATAATTAAAATACATATTAATGATATATTTTATACAGAACCGTTCCTATAGTCAGTTTTATGGTGATCAGTTTCCCTTGCGTGGACAATTTTTTCAATTAGCCATCCGTTCTCGAAATTGATCGCACCATTGGAAAGCTTATACATT
>JAOYMZ010000352.1:0-10188 GCA_025802335.1 Pinguicula primuliflora | reverse complement strand
CAAGGCATACCAACCTTTCTTTCTTCATGTGAGGGTCTGATGAAGATAATGTCTAGGCTTTGGGGTAGGACTGGAGGTCAAGAAAGGGATATGACTAACGGAGAAAAGGAAAACTCATGATTGAGAGTTTACCTCAAAACATACACTTCATCAAATTTGAAATTCTCTCTCGGGCACGATTTTCAAAGCCTTCTTCTCCGACAAAAAAACTCGTCGGAAACAATGGCAGTCCACCGTTTATCGGTCTAAACCACATCCGCGAGCCGAAAAATATTGCATTGAGTGGCGGAGATCATCCTCTTCGATCCCAATTCTGCAGTTCTGTATCGAGCGGTGCGAGCATAACCTTTGCCCACACCTAGTGTGCCGGAGGCGACTGGCGGTCCCCATTCTACATTTTTGTATTGAGTGGGTGAACAAGGGCTCCGGTCCCAATTCTGCAACACAACAAATCGAGTCAAAATTGACTCTGTCGGATTACCTGGGAGAAGACGATGGTAGTGAGTGGGAACAAAACCCAGAAAACTGTGAGCAAGAGGAAATGGAAAATACCGAGAGCGGTGAGGGGGAGTGGATTCTAGTGGAATAATCGAAAAAAACTGCAAGGCAGGAATGTCCAGAAATTGAGAGTGCAAATCTGAAAAAGAAAAAGAAAAAGAAAAACTTCCAACATATATTGAGAGATTACGAGCAAATTCTATATTAGCTTACTTCACAAATTTTCCACCAGCGTGGACTCCTAATCAAATCAGGGATTTCTTCACAAAATTTGGTGAAGTCACTGATGTTTACGCTCTACACGTATGGAATACAAAGGTAAACGCTATGGATTCATGAGATTCGACAAAACTACTGACATTGCTAGTGTTATTGAGCAGGCAAACAGATCTCGTGTAGGAGCATGCATTTTGTATGTTAGCAGGGCAAGGACACCGGAGGAAATAGCGGAAAAATAGAAACCTGAGCTACCTAAATTACATAAGGAACCTAGAAGAGAGCCAAGGCAGCTGCTAGTGCCAATAGAAATGGAATCCATAGAATTCATCCCGAAACCTGAAGACTCAAAGTGGCTGGACACTTGCCTGGTAGGTTTTCCTTCTCCCCGCATTGATCTTATTTCAATGATTGCTACCTTGCATCTGCAAGGATACCAGGGTAGCACAGCAGCACGCCTGGATTAAAGTTACTGGTACTCTGGTGCATTACTGGTCGACTGATTTCTTCACAATGGTCAGCTCTAATGTTGGAACACTAGTTCACATTGATGACAAGACCACCAGCAGGGAAGAGATGCAATTCGGTAGATTTCAAGTCTTCACTCCTGACCATAAGTGGATTCACAAACAAGTGAAGATAGAGACAAAGGGAAAAGGCTTTGTGATTTCATTGGAGGAGGATGTAGAGGAATTTAAAGGCAGAAAAAGTGATGTCCAATAAGGCAGGAAAGTACACATTGCAGGAGGAGGAATGTCCCTCCTTGGAAGTGGACAAGAACACCGAAGTTAGGGGGTTAAATAAGAAGAGGGATAGGATCTGGATCAAAAAGAGGGATAACAACAGCAATGCAACAGCTAATCAGGTAAATGAGTCGGATGATCAAGGGGAAACCCAGCAAAGGAAGGACACAACAAGGCCTACATTAAGTGATATATCGAAGAAAGAAGTTGTAATAGTTGAGCTGGCTCAACTGCTGGACAAGGAGGACATAGTAACGGATTGTGTGGCAAGCTGTGACAGAGATAAGTCAATAGAAGGAGACCAATCTACTGTGAATTTTTTGGGAGGTGATACCAAGATTCAAACCCTTGACCTCATACAACTACCACACTCACACACACACACTCACACCACTAGGCCAAGGTCATCTTGGTCAATCTACTGTGACTAGTGAAGCAACAATTCTAAATACCATAAGCAGCTGTCAAGAGCGACTTCAAGAAGGGCAAAAGGATATGCAGCTGAATACGACAAATTATCCAGTATGGGATCAATCAAACAAAGGATCTACAAGTGGTGCAATAAGCCCAGAATAACATAAAGAATTGGAGCAGTATGACCCTTTTGAACTGCAACCGTTCCAAGAATTGTCACCTACATCACTGGTTAAAAAAGAAAAAGGGTTGTATAACCCAACAAGTCATTCCGCTGAGAGATTGTTGCAGCATTCTAGAAAGATACAGAAAAGCTTAGAGGTGATAGATGTTGTAGTTGCAAGGGACGAAACAATGAAGCCAAAGGAACCAGAGACACGAGTTGAGTTTGACCATGACAACATTCTGCTAGAACCCAACACAGTGGACAAAATACACTTAACACCCTAGAACAGTGAGTTGATACCTTATGTTGGTTCAAAGGAACCAAGAACAATCTGGAGTATGGATGCAACATTAGGTGTTCAGACAACAAAACCAATTGATCTAGTTCTGCAGGAACTTGATAGGTTGGAAGCTAAAGTAAGGAAACAACTGGAGAACTTAGTGCTAAGAGCATCAAAAGGTACTAAGTAAGCACACCAACAAGAGAATAATGTCCTACAACATCTGCGGGTTAGGCAAATGTAGTAAAAGGACAGAGGTTAGAGAGTTAATAAAGACTCATCATCCCGAGTTCATATGCATCCAAGAAACAAAGCTAGAGTGATCTCTCGAGATAAAATTAGAAGTTTATGTCCTAGCTTAAATTTTGAATGGATAATGAAGCCTTCGATGAGTCGTTCTGGTGGTTTAATCAGTATATGGAACACAAATGCATTCTCAATGGTTCAGCAACATATGGAGGATAGTTTTGTTTGCATAACAGGGAAATGGGGTCCGGAAGAGACACTTGTTCATATTGTAAACATCTATGCCCCATGTGAAGCTTAAGCAAAATGAGATCTATGGAAGAGATTGACAACATTGCTGGAACAAGCCCCAATGCAATTCACCAGCAAGAGGAAAGAGTTGGCATTTCAAAGCATATAGTTCGTGAGATGGAGGAGTTTAACAGGTTCATCTTACACAATAATCTTCATGATCTGCCTTTGTTGAGAAAAAATATACTTGTTATAATGGCAAAGGCAAGAGCTGCATTAGAATAGATCGTATCTTATTATCTAGCGCATGAATGGCTACATGGAATGACCTATCACAACATGGCTTGAACAGAGGTTTATCAGATCACTGTCCGGTTCTTCTCAAAATTGAAGTATCAAATTGGGGACCCAAATTATTTGAAACATTGAACTGTTGGTCAGAGTTAGAAGGCTTTGCTGAGATGATTGAAAAAGAGTGGAGCCCATACCAATTAACAGGCATGAAGGGCTATATCCTCATCAAAATCTCAATAAATTGAGGGGCTTCTTAATAAGGTGGAACATCTGGACGAAAAGGAAGAGAAGCTACACAATAATATAAACATATTAGATGTGCAGATTGAACAACAACCTCTATCAGACATTGAGAAAAAGGAAAGGCAGGACTCGTGGTTGTTGATGCAAGAAATGGCAGATGCAAAGGAAACACTTCTATGTCAGAAAGCTCGTGCGAAGTGGATAAATAATGGAGATGGTAATATGCAATTTTTTCATGCACGTATACAAAAGAACATGGAAAAGAGTTGTATAAGAGGGCTTACCATACAAGGAAACTGTGTGAAGATGTGACAACAATCAAGGAAGAACTTAAAAACCACTTCAGAAACATCTACATTGTGCCGGATAACAACAGACCAACTATGCTACTGACTTCCTTAAATATGGTGTCAGATGTAGACAACCAGCTCCTTACATCCCCGTTCACTGTGGAAGATATCAAAATAACAGCATGGTCATGCTCACCGTCCAAGAGCCCAGGACTAGACGACTTCATCACTTTATTTAGAAGCACTGGGAGATCCTGAAAGACACATATACTGATTTTATCAATCAGTTTTATGTGGATTGTAGAATAAACGCATGCCTGGCCATGACTGTGATAGTGCTAGCTCAGAAGATTGTAAATCCAATTACACTGGACCAATATCGACCTATTTCATTGATCTCTAGTGGATACAAGCTACCTTCAAAAGTTTTGGCAGGAAAGCTCAGCAAGATGCTAGGCTCGGCCATCTCTGATACTCAGACAGGTTTTCTAAAGGGAAGACAAATCTTATATACAAACTAACCACTAACCAAAATTGTCCTGTCTTTGATGTCTTGCAGGTACAAGAGGGAGAAACACAAGTTCAATGGAACTTGCAGTTTCGGAGGCCATTACGAGACTGGGAAATGCTGCGACTGGAGCAACTGAAGGACATGTTGCCTGCGCTCCAAAAAAAAATGAAGGAAAAGATGCTTGGACATGGAAAAAAGTGCACGCGGGCAACTACACAGTGGCCTCTGCATACAAGTGTACTAAACCCACAGATATATCTACAGATCAGGGATTAGCAGCATCGATGTGGGGAAGGATAGCGCCGTTAACGATTCAATACATGGCTTGGAGAACAGCCAGAAACAGATTGCCAACAATGAATAATCTGGCAACAAGAGGTATACCCACTTCAGCAGCTGAAAAGAGATGCATCTAGTGCGGCTCAGAAGAGGAATTGCTGAAACATATATTCTTCCAATGTCTTCACTCTAAGTAACTCTGGCAAGAAATTGAGGAATGGCTCGGGCTACCAATGAACCGACAAAATGACATTTTGCTTCACTTCAGATCATATATGAGAAATTTTTCAAAAGCTAATGACAAAGCTTTTGGCAAGGCAGTATGGCAGGAAACTCTATGGTGTCTATGGCGAGAAAGAAATGAAATATGTTTTGATAAAGAAGTGGAGGAAGAACAAGCTTCAGAGAAGGTGGTCCAGGTGAAGATTGCACTCCTGCAATGGCTCAAAGCTCGTGCAAAACACGAAACTCAACTCAATTCTTTGCCTGGGACTCAAATCCAAGAGCATGCTTAAGTTATTATGGTATCCATATTATGTAGATGCTTTAGTACTACATTTTCAGACGGGGCGTTTTAATGCCATATGGATGCATCTTGGGCTCCATATTAAATTTTGTAAGTTCATTTTAATTGAATGAAATCTCTTTCGTACCCAAAAAAACATGAACAATGAATACATTGTCCACATCATCACGAATGTATTAAACACAACACTTTGGTGTAGCAGCGCCGAGTGCTGCATCGTCGAGAAACTGCTTTTACATGGTTTCAGTGATACATCAGGGCTTATTTCGAAACGTAAGAGAAAAAGAATGAAACAAAATTACATGCCACAAAATCGTCGTCGATGCCAATGTAAAACATATATATAAGAGAACAAAAGCCTAATGCTTTTTCTATCAAAAGTGCAAGTACTTTATTTTTAAATTCTCGTATTAGGTTTATTCCGTAGTCAGTCGTAGATCTTGATTTTGGTGATAAAAAAGATAGGATTTATTTTGGGTTAATATTTTGTACTTAGAACTTGTATATAAATGGGTTTTTTTGGTGACCAAACGCAAAACTAACTTTTGGTAGTGATTTGAGTCTTGATTAAGCATTGATAACTTTTTTTTATCACGTTTTATCATCTGTTTGGTGACGTTTTCAAATTTTCCGAATCGCCTTTCAAACTCTCCGACCTGCGAAAGTCTTGATAAAACTTGACATTATAACCCCGCTCGTCTCTAGGTATTCCTTATCACATTTTTTTATCACGGACTTCTTTACCATATTGCCCCTCATCACCAACAAAACAACCCAAATCTCAATTCTTTCACCATCTCCAATCTCGCTTGGCTCTCCACCGCAATTCTCAGGTAAGCTGCCGTTCTCCTCCAAATCGACGGTTCAACTTTTCTGACGAATATCTTTATTTTAGGTTATAGGGTTTTCCAACTTAACTTGTTAGTTCTTCGCATTCCCCCATTTGTGAACGACGTTTCAGCTATTTTGTATATTCTGAAGAGCTTTAGGTAAGGTTATAAGTACGAGCTTCGAATTGGGGGTAATGTCTCATGATTTTATCTTGCTAGTACTCATAAGACTTTTTTGTTGGATAAATTTGTGTCCAGATTGTATGAATCGTGCATTGACTCCATAAATTTGGGCTAATTGTGCTTCATTGATATCGGATATAGCTTCAGTGGTTTGAGTTGATTTGTGCTTTAGATGGGGAAGTTTGAGATGATATTGGATATAGTTTCAGTGGTTTGAGTAGATACCTGTGAGACCATGACTTGTATTGAAGCTTGGACTAAATTTGGTTGTTGTCAAAACCAGTGCATACCTGCTCATGACTATTGGTTACCTCGGAGAGTTTTATGATTATCCTTTTACTTTGTTGAATTCCTGCTTCGTGTCTAACTGAATACCTTGTTACGTGTTGCTAAGGTTTCCTTAACCTTGAGTGAAGATTCAGTTAGTCATTCTCCTCATTTTTATTTATGAGTTTTGGAGGGAACAATAGGATATGGAGAATAGAAACAAATGTAGAAGACAAGAACCAAAAATAGCTTGACTAATAAGTACTACAGACAAGTTGAGTACTTAGCTACATTCACTTTAGTGACAGATGTTGATTGTTTTTACAATTTGAGATTGAATAAAGCAACTTTTGCTAGTTTGTGTACCAAACTACATGGGGTGGGTGTGAAATCTGATACATACATGACACTCTAAGAGAAAGTGACAATCTTTTTTACGATTTTAGCACACAACCACAAGATGAGAACCATGAGGCATGACTTTCAAAGGTCCATTCATACAACACACATATGTTTTCATGAGGTCTTGAATGTTGTGTTTAGTCTTTCTGATGAGTTGTTAGTTACTCCTACCCTCGTTCCGGATGATTGCACAAGCTCATGGTAGAGACGTTTTAAGGTAATGAATTTTTTTCTGCACGCTGATTTCTTTTGGGAAATTTATATTATTTTAACAATTGAATCTCTCTTTTGCAGGGTTGTTTAGGCACTTTTATGATATTTATGTGCCGGTGCACATCTCAAAGGGTGATCAACCACGCTTCAGGACAAGGAAAAGACAGATTGCCACTAATGTTCTTGGTGTTTGTGACACTGAGGGCCGGTTTGCGTATGTCTTAGCGTGCTAGGAAGGATCTGCGGCCGATGGAAGGGTATTGCGTGCTGTTCTACAATGCCCTAATGGTTTAAAGGTCCCAAAAGGTGAATACATCTAGTACTAATGGTTATTTGTGTCTGATAATAGTTATTAGTATAATGTATATCTTATTTGTACAGGGTTGTACTATGTGTGTGACAATAGTTACACAAATAGGGAGGGGTTCTTGACTCCTTACAGATCCACTATATACCATTTAAATGAGTGGGGGACTAGCAGAAACACTCCAACCCATTCAAATGAGTACTTCAACATGAAGCATGCTCAAGTAAGGAATATAATTGAGCGAATCTTTGGGAACTTGAAGAAAAGATGGGCTATTTTGTGTAGCCCATCCTTTTACCCATTCGAGTCACAAATCAAGATTATACTTACTTTATACTACTGCACAACTTCATTTGAGAATCGATGCCCAAAGACCCGATCGAGGAGTTAATGTTTCATTGACTCCTGATAATGAGGACCACGAGGAAGTAGAGTATATAGCTTCATTGGAGTCCTCTGAGGAGTGGAACCAACATAAGGTTCAAATTGCACTTGATATGTTTAATGTTTGGCGTACTGGTCATTGATTGATTACTTCTCTCTTGTATCATGTACTTATTGTTGTATTCTGACAATTTATTGGTGTTCTCAAATTGTTTGTTTGTATTGAATTATTTGATGTTGTACTTGTTTGGGGTTTCTACTTATATGTGTTTAGGTTGTTTGATCTTTTTTTTCTTTTGTATCAGAAAAAGGCAGAAAAAAATTTAACACTGTTGAAAAGGTGCAATGCATATACCAATCATATCTACTGAATAGGTGATTAAAATAAGGGTATTATAGTCATTTTGCCCCATTTTTACTGTTCAATTACTCTCTCCCGAGTAAGCAATAAACACCATACCAAACAGTTGATAACATATATTAAGCTTTCAAATAATTTAGATGTACAGGGATAAGCCGTTTTATATAAATTTTTATTGTAGGTACCTGTCGTTTTAAGATGCTTCAGCAAGTGCACATCATGCTCAAGGCTATTCATGCCAATTTCATCCCTGTCCCGCTGCAATTTATTCCAAACAAAGGAACGTGGGTCCCATTCCATTCATGCACGTCCATGTCAATTAGTTAATTTATTTTTTATTCTTTTTCTTTATTTTACTATATATTAATTATTCTTTCATATTATATTTAAAAATGAATTTATTCGAATAATTGCTCATTATTCACAAAAATGACGCTACACTAAATATTAGCCCATCGTGTGGTTCGATTATAGATGTCAGTTGATATGATTTGAATATAATTTATTAAAAATTAAAATTAATATTACGACGACTTCGTAGTCAAAAAACTAAAACGCGACACGATGAACCCAAACTCTAAAAACCAGTAATGTTAAACTTTATTTAAATATGACAATCAATATTACGGCATTTTCGCCGTCGAAAAACTAAAACTCTAAATTATGAACACAAACTCTAAAAACTCATAATGCTAAATTTTATTCAAAGATACAAATTAATATTACGGCGGCTTCTCCGCCAAAAAACTAAAACCCTAAATGATAAACCCAAACTTTATAAATACTAAATGCTAAACTTTATTTGAAAATAACAATAAATATTACGACGGTTTCACCGTCAAAAAACTAAAACTAAAAACCTGTAATGCTAAACTTTATTTAAAGATAACAATTAATATTACGACGGCTTCGCCGTCGAAAAACTAAAACCCTAAATGATAAAACCAAACTCTATAATGATGAACCCAAACTCTATTAATACTAAATACAAAATTTTATTTAAAAATAATGATTGATATTACGACGGTTTTACTGCCGAAAAACTAAAATTTTTAAAAATAATAAATTCTTAATTTTATTACATATTAAACCCTATTAAAATATATTATTTAGTAATATTAATTTTAATTGTTATGTCCTACAATTAAATCTCACCATTCTCTAACAATTATTAATTAATTATTAATTTTGTATGGATGAATTAGGAATCAAGTATAGGGACATGTAGTGTTATTCTTTAATTAACCCGTGACCCACCCACACGGTGTGATCCTAGACTATTGGGCCAGCTTGGAATCAGAAACAATGAAGATGAAAATGGGCCGCTATAAACCCGGACCGTAGAAAACAAATCTGGTTAATAAATTTAAGGGTAATGATAGGTGTCCAACTTTTTTGTTCAACTTTACGATAACGTGGTCTTTAGGCTGCTGAATTAAAAAAGACTGGTTTTGGAATCCTCACGTCGAAATAATGTCGGAACCGGTCATGAATTTTGCCGGCTTCACCGTCAAAAAACTAAAACCCTATTAAATAAGCATTTTAAGAGCAGCAAACTTAATCCTAACCTTAAACAGTGTGTTACGAGGGCCAAAATGAAAGTTTAAGACCGGTTCCTAAACATATTCGACACGAGAATTCCAAAACCGGTCTAACTTTTTTATTTCGACAGTCAAAAAACCTCGATATCGAAAAATTGGACACTTATCATTTTCCTAACTTTAATTTGCGCATTTGCTAGTGAGGAAATGATAGGTGTACATAATTTTATTATACATAATTATATACAACCAATTGAATATATACATGTGGAATAATACACTAATAAAATATGCGTGATCCCAATTATAGCTACACATATACACATTCTATTGAATGCACATAATTATGTATATTAAAATTATATAGTTCTATCATTATTGTTTACGGGAAATTTTCCCATGCTGGATGCTAGGGGCCGGATAAGGTGCCGGATGGAGCCAAACGGCCGGAAATCGGAGTGATGCAAGAAGGAAAAACGATTAGGAAGGTTTTTCGAGCAATGTAAACTCGTTTTACGGTGCCGATCTGGCTGTTTTCTTCGATTCCTCCTTGAAGGAAACAACTTTGGATGTCATTGATCTAAACAAACACGATTGACAATCGAACCTTGTTTTTGGGTCGATTTTGCATCACCATTGTAATCAGTGAGACCAGACCTTCATAATCAGTCGGTTTTCGTTCGATTTTCGGCCATCCGACACCTTATCCGACCTCTAGCATCCGGCATGGGAAAATTTCCATATTGTTTACTAGTGCAAACCC
>JAOYMZ010000351.1:0-25762 GCA_025802335.1 Pinguicula primuliflora | reverse complement strand
TCAGCGGGAAGGTGGATTTCAGATGCAGAATCATCCTCCGCAGTGCTTAAGCTCATCTTCGCCACTTTGTAACTGTATTTTTCGTAAACAAGCTCCTTGAATCAAAAGGAAACGCCTATTCCCTAAATCCCCGGTTCCCCAAAACTAACTGCAGTCACTCCAGCTCTTCTCTTCTCGCAAACACAACCCCCCAAACTTATCTATCTACAAGCGTCTAGAAAGAACTCAACCACATCAATTTTGACAGGAAAATATCATACCTCGAGCAAACCCATGCTCCAATTCTCGGGCTATACCACATGGATCTAGCTGAAACCGCACAAGAATTCCAAAATCCCGTTGGTAACTCTACAGACACCAGAAAGTACGGCAAAGTTTTTTTTCGTTTGCGCAGGGAGATTAGAGAGCGGAAATTGGCGAGCACAAAAAGATCGAACATTTCCACCGCATGAAGAAGCCCGAGCCGATCATCTGCAACGATAATTTATATTTCAGCTAATAAGATCTGCAGATTTCCATCATGATTCACGAAACCAAGACAAATAGTGTATGAGAGCAGCAGTAGCAGCCAAAGTGCGGGGAACTTGTTGCGCGACCATTCGGGGTTGAAGTAGGAGTGATGGTGTGCTCTGGGGCTGCGGAAGTTTTTGTTCGAGGGTTTGTTGGGAGGGATCATATGGAAACGGACACGTGTCCGTTTGCACTTCGAGAAGATTTCATCTTTGGATTCAGTGCGGCGAAAGGCTGTGATGGGCCGCCGGCTGCAAGGCTATTTGATTTGCCAATCCAAAACTGTGGGTGTTCCTGCCTTTGGGGTGCAAATGGATGGGCTAGACGAAGAACAAGGAATCAATACTGTCTGAAAAGGAGAGGTTCTCGGACCCACATAATCCGTAATGAGAGATAATCGTAGGCTTACATCATAAAAAAAATATTTATATTAATTCTTGTCATATCTAAATAATAATTCAAGAAAAATGGAGAGAGGAAGAAGAGATCAACGACGTCGAGAGGGTGTGACTGCGGAGGGAAATTAGAATCGGCGCTACACTGTCGATGTCAGGGGAAAACAAGTCGTGGTCTATCATGAGAAACCACCAACGCAGGATGACTCCAATGAGCCCTGGTAACAAATCCAGCGGAGAATGCGTCGGAGATCATCTGCAGCAAAGATGCACACAAAAGGAAGCTCATGGAAATGGATCCCGATTGATCGGTGAGCCCCAACTCTAACGAAGGGGAATGGATCACAGCATAATCTCATCCGACGTATGCGTGATCAGTTAACCTCCTTCTTCTTCACCAACATTCCGCCTAAATGGAATGCGAAGCAGATGGGTGAATTTTTTAAACATTTTGGAGTGTTGGTGAATGTGTTCATCGCTAACAAACTGGGCACAAACGGTCAACGATTTGGTTTTGCTAGATACACCAAAGTCACAAATGCGGGTAAGATGGTGGCGGAGATGACCAGCCAATCTCTGGAAGGCACTCGAATACGTGTGAATGTGGCCATGTACGGACAGGGCAGGAAGATCCAACCCATGAGGAACCCCTCATGCTCGTCTACCAACCCGACTGCAAAGCCACATTCCATGGCGCGCATCTGAGATGGCTGGACCTACAAGGAGACACTCAACCCTCAGGCACCAGCAACACCACTGGATTTGACTCCTGAAAATTCAAATGCATACTATACAGATTCGAAGGATAAAGACTGGTTGCTCAACACGATTGTGGCAACACTATTGGCGAAGAATGACACAACCCCGTTAACTATCACGGCCAGACTCTACTCTATGGGCTATACAGGGGCGAAATTGCAAAAGATTAGAGATGACAAAGTGTTAATTACGAACTTATCACCAGAATAGATGCAAAATTTACTGGATCTGGGGACACAGAGACACAATCCTCTATTTTTTGAAGTACAATTGTGACACCGATCTGGAGATCGAAAGTTGAAGAGCTTGGATTCGTATTATTGGTTTACCATTGCATCCGTTGCCCATATCCTTCCTCAATTGGTTTGGTTCAAAGATGGGAAAAGTATTGGAAATTGATGAGGCATCAGCCAACCATGAAAATCTACAATGGTGCTGTATGCTGATATCGACAAATTTGTGCTGAATATTATCCGGTGTGAAAAGAATTATGATTGATTCGAAGCCGTATGATGTTATCGAAGAGGAGGAGATTGCAGGTCTTTTTGATGATTATGGTTAGAACCTGCCAATTCTAGAGGTGGAAACCTCTTCTCTGCATTCTCCAATGATCCAGCTGGAAAATGCAACGACTAGACCAACAGAATATTCTACGGGGAAATCTTCAGTAAATTCACTGGACTTTAACCTAAACGTTCTATTCAACACTCCGAATTTGGCGCCACAAATCTCGCCAACTAATCAAGGAATATCTTTGATTGATTTGGATATGTGCGGATTACAAGGAGCTGATAAGATTACAACTGATACTTTTATTCAAAATACAACGGATTCAAATCTTGGTGAGCTGGCCCAACTACCAGATCACAGACTCACTCAAACGCGTATACAGCTGTCTCCCATATCATTTGAGCTTCTGAATGCCTCGACAGCAAATTTGGCAGCCACACCTATTAACATTTAGGAGCGCCATCTCAGATGTCCGCGAGTGGGCTATGGAACCAGATCCAGAAGCAATATGGTCCACACTGGTCCATTAGCTCGTATGCTCTGGCAAAAAACAGCGAGAGACAATCGTCAGAGGAGAATGGAAATACTAAAGCAAATAAGAAACTATCAAAGGAGACACACTACCTCTAGATCTCTTCAACTGCCACATGAGATAGGAAGCTCCTCAGCACCCCCTGTATCCGAAGTAGTTAACACATCAACTGCTGATATGCTGCTGCAAAATTAAGCCCAGGATACGATTGCAATAGGGCGACAACTAGGTATTCATATCAATCAGGAGTACAACCAGCAACTGAAGAAAATGGAGCTACGGGATCAGGAAGACAACAGAGTCTGAGGATCCATGTTCCTTGTCCTGGTGATCAAACATTTGTTTAGATGCATTTATTGTCTCAAAATATACTTTGAATTAGCGGGCCACACCAAACAAAGGAGATAAGTGACGCAGTGAGACGCTTTAACATTGAACTACTGTGCTTACAAGAAACAAAGGTTGCCGCCATTGATAAAACAGTGTGTGAAAGATTCTGGAATTCACCTGACATAGGTTTTGCAGTGAAAGCTGCTAATGGACTATCTGGAGGTTTACTTACAGCCTGGAGAAGTGATACATTCGCATTCTTATCCCAGAAGGACAAAGTTTTTTTTGGAGGTTTCTAGAAGCTGGTGCAGGGACAGAATAGAGGTTCGAATCGTAAACATTTATGCACCCTATTCTGTTATTGGCAAAAGGAGATTATGGACCATGCTGTTGCAACATATGCAACAATACCAAAATGCTACATGGTGCATATGTGGAGACTATAATGCGATGATAAATGTGGATGAGAAGAAAGGCTTATCAGCTTGCTCATTCGAGAAATGCAGGACTTCAATCACTTCATCAGTGAGGCAAGACTACTGGATCTACCACTGCAACTAAGAAAATTCACTTGGTATCAACCAGGTGGACCAAGTCTTAGCAGACTTGATCGCTTTTTGATATCTGACACTTGGATGAATAGATGGCCTTCTCTAACTCAAACAGCCATAGAAAGGAGGTTTTCTGATCATGTCCCTATACTACTTTTTTCGTAGGTCATGTCCCTATACTACTGATAGATGAAATTGTAGATTGGGGACCTAAACCATTTAAAGTCGTAAATGCATGGTTTTCACATCCATCCCTTGAGCAGTTTGTGAGAGATTCATGGGAGCAGACCTCGGCTATTGGTTACCCTAGATACATCATCCATTGAAGATTGAAGCGGTTGAAGAGTTATTTAAAGGACTGGAATAGAGGAACCTTTGGAGATCTTGGTACCCAAATACAAGATGCCACAGATAGAATGAAGGTACTTCACTTAAAACTTGAGACATCTGATTTGAGTCCACAAGAAGTTGCTGACAGAAAGATGGCCTATGAAGTTCCTAATGCTTGTCTTAAGAATAACAGAGCGTGGAACAAGATTCATGGCATGATTATTAATGGTGAATGAGTACTGATGTGGGGACAGTTAAGAGACACATTTATGAGGCATTTGCTGAACACTATAGAGCCACACATATATACAAACCTGTAGTGACATGGAACCTATCTCACAGATTGAATGCCTCAGACAATTACAGTCTAATCAGTCATTTCTCAATTGAAGAAGTAGAGATAGCTGTGCATAGCTGTGGAAGTTCTAAAAGTCCGAGACCAGATGGTTTTAACTTCAAGTTTATCAAAAGATTCTGGCCTATACTTAAAAGTGACATTCTGACTTATTTGGAGGAATTCTGGACAACACGGAAGCTTGTGAAGGGCATTAACTCAACTCTGGTTTCTTTAGCTCCCAAAGTGTCTAACCCTCAATCTATTTTGGATTTTTGCCCTATCTCTATGGTCATCAGTCTCTACAAGATACTGTCTAAAATTTCGGCAACTAGGCTGAGGCTTATCCTTCCTAAACTGATATTTAAGAATCAAATGGGATTTGTACCAGGCAGACAAATTCCAGACAGTATTTTACTAGCCAATGGAGTAGTACATGATGCCAAAACTAGAAAGAAGAAATGCTCACTATTTCAGGTGGACTTCCAAAAAGCCTTTGACAATATTCATTAGAGCTATTTATGGAGGCTAATGAAGGCTATGGGATTCTGCGATGTTTGGATTAAATGGATGAAAGAATACATCACTACAGCTCACATGTCCATCACGGTTAATGGCAGCACATGTGATGAATTTAAAATGAGAAGAGGACTAAGGCAGGGTTGCTCACTGTCTCCTCTCCTGTTTGCAATTGCAGCTGAAGGGCTGGACTACTTTATTAAGAAAATGACAATTCTTGGTCATTTGGAGGGTTATAAGATTGGAGCCATGAACACTACGGTAACACATCAGCAATTTACTGATGATACTCTATTGGTTGGCAATGGAGGCTGACTGACATAGTGGCATATAAATGAATTCTCAGGTTATTTGAGCTTTGCTCAGGACTGCGGGTCAATTTTCAAAAGAGCAAATTATTCACCATCAACATTGACACTGCAGCAGCTGTTGTTATGGCTAACACCCTGAACTGCAAACTGGACACCATACCCTTTAAATACCTTGGAGTCCAAGTTGGTGCTAGTCCAAGGAAAGTGAGTACTTGGAAACCTGTGCGGGATCTAATTGAGAAAAGGTAACATGGCTGGGAGAAACAATATGTGTCCTTTGGAGGCTGGATTATCTTACTCAAAATTGTGCTAGCAAGTATTCCATGTTATTACTTATCCTTATTCAAGGTCTCTATGGGAGTACTGTAAAAAATAAGGAGCTTAATGAGAAAATTCTTATGGGTAGAGAAGCTGGGGGGAAGGAGGAAGATATCATGGATCTCATGGGATAAAATTTGCTATCCTATAGCTGCAGGAGGCCTAGGTATTTGAAATTTGGCAGTGTTTAATACTACCTTAATGGCTAAATAAGCATTTCGAATTTTGAAGGAGGAGGAACCTTTGTGGTGTGAGGTGATAAGATCTCTCTATGGGCATACAGAATGGAGCAGATATGAACATGCTAACAACAACCACAGAGCATCAATATTCTGGAAAGCAGTAGCAGATATTCTATCTGTCCCATGGTTTCAAAATCTATTATGCAGACAGATGGGAAATGGAGCTACAACACTCTTTTGGGAGGATCTATGGCATGGACATGAGAAATTCGCTATGAAATATCCTAACCTATACCAAGTAGTAGAAGATAAACGCATCACAATTGCTGGGAAGAGAATGGTCGATACCTAGAATTGGGTGTGGAGAAGTCCTTGCAATGAAGCTAAGATTCTGGAATTTGCAGAAGTACTCCAGAAATTAGACATCATTTTCCTTCTTCATGCAATCACGGAAGTTGATCCACAACTACGCAGATTTTGGACAATGGTGCTTGAATCCCTCTTCATGTGTAGCTGATTGAACAAATTCGATTATAGGAGATGAACCCTAGTTTGGATTTGGGGAAAAAAAGCCGATCCATAACTAGGGATTGAGTAGCAATTGTTGCTCAAAATGTACTATACTGTAAATAATGAATACACACTTTATTTACCAAAAAAAGTCATATCAAAATAATTTTGTGGTCCCAATTACCATGTCAAATGTCAATATTTTATAGCTGATGTTATTAAATTAATAGGTTTGTCTATGTGCCTTATCTACGGGTTTAGGAGTGTGTGCAGTAAGATATTTACTGCACACTATGTAGTGTCCATGTGATATAGCAGAATTAGTGTGGTAGGGAGCCCGTATCCACATAGTGTTGGGGTTCTCCATGATGTCTTATTCAATTGTTTGCTGGAATGAAATCAAGATAGCAAATTATTTAGTGTTACAGTATATAATTGTGCTACCATTGATTTAATGATGGAAATCTTAATGGAAGAAGTGAAAGAATTGCATGTAGACTCTCTTTTTGCAGATGGAGTAATGTTCCATATTTGATGTGGAGCACATATTCTTTGATAGTGAAAGAAGGTCTAAAAGTCATTGATAAATAGGTTGAACTGGTGCGCAACAGTGTACCTTAATAGATAAGAACCCCTTAAAGATGTGAGTTATTTGAGGACACGACTCACGAGTTGAAGATTTCATTGGGTAAGAAGCTCAAACCTGGCTTATCCAAAAAAGAAGCTCAAACCTGAATGTATAAATCATTTGAATTATATTTATCTGAAGTTGAATTTAATTAAGTAAGAAGCTCCAACCTGATATTAGAACTCGTTGGAATTTAACTGATCTGATATTATCCATTGTTCTGGAGTACAAAGCAGTATTTGCTAGATTGGTGCATTGTGATAAAAAATTACGTGTGCACCTAGCGCGGAAGATTGGAACACGGCTCGAGAGATGTGTGAGAGGTTGAAAGATTTTTATATTGCAACAAATATTTTTTAAGGTACAAAATATACCACTCCGCTTTCTATATGTGCTACTATTGTGTGAGAATTGTGGGAGATTCCTGGTCATTGGATTTTAATGAAATCCAATGGCCAGGATTAAAGATCAGAATAAAAAAAACTATCAGTTCCAAAAACTGAACTATCAGCTCCAAAAAATCGAACTATCAGTAACCAAATTGGAAACTATTGCAAGACAGGCAACAGGCAAGAATTTTGAATCATTGGACCCTTAAAAATTTATTCTTCAGGTGCAAATTGAACAATACAACAATACAATATAAGTCTTCCCAACAATACAATACAAGTCTTCAGAATGAAATTAGAAAAGGAAAAAAAAACAGCAACTTTTTTAGACAAACACAACTGGTATTCTGGAACAAAATTAAGAGATCTCAATTATTCCTAGTACTGGGACGTAAAAAAATGATTTTTATGCAAAGTTCAAAGATAAAGAAAGCCAAGTGATGGCTAAAATACAGATTGTGTTAAGCCTTAACAGATAAAAAGAAGAATAGGTTCCCCTACCTCCAATGGGGTTAACCATAAAAGAAAAGAAAAAATTGAATCTCTACTGCCAACCCAGTTAAATACTTCTTGAATGAACATAATCCAAGTAGAGATCTGCAGCAAAACAAAACTAGTAGCAGTACATATATGATATATCCAGCAATACAATAAAAGTCTTCCAAACATACTTAAACAAAACACACTTGAACAAAACAGACTTGAACAATAAAAGTCTTCCAAACAGTCTTGAACAAAACAGAATTGAACAAAACAGACTTGAACAAAAAAAAGTACTTATGGAGTGTTCAATTTAGGACAGGTTCGTTTGTTGTGTTTCTGGCCACTCAAACCACATCCACCCACTAATAGAGCTTCCTACTCTTGTTCAAAGCCTTCTCTTTACCTCCCTTAATTTGTTTACCTCTGCTGCCCTTTGCCCAAAGTTGTAGAGGATCTTTCAAACTGTTGGTATCTCTGTAACGTGATTGACTTGCTGGAGTGGTGTGGTCTTTGTTAGGAGATATTGGAATGAGAAGCACCTTCTGTCGAAGATCAGCAAATCCGGCTTCAAATGCACTTGTTCTGTCATGATTTAGAAGACTTCTTCGATTAGCTAAGTATCTTCCTGGATCATAGCATGCCACCTCAATAACACGAAACTGCACTCTTGAGCAATAGAGCTACCAAACTCACTCAATCTTCGCTCGGTCTTCGAGGCCTTCATCCATCTATGCAATATGAGATGTTCTGGTAATGCCAAAATATCATGCTGCTGAAAATAAGCTAACAAATGCCGACATGGAATCCCGTCACTTTCAAACATCATACAGCTGCATGACAACTTTTGGGTACTCTTCTCAACCAAAATCTCACGGACCCTAGCACCAGTCACATCCATATCCATATCCATTATCTTTTTCACATTGTACCTCAAATGATCTTCATCTTCGAATGATAATTGCACAGTATATTTCATTATGACAAAGAGCTCCTCTTGGAATTTGAAAAATACGTTTCGTGTATACACTTTCTGCATGCACACCTCCATATGAGAAGAAGTTCTCAAACATGGTCTTTCATTTGCATCCACATGATCTAGCTGCAACTCATTGTGTCGTAATCGTGTGAGATTCCTATCAAAACGTGTGATAAAATTCCATAAATAATTATTTACGGACACGTATCTTTTGAAGAAAGAATGTGAAATCTCAGTTCTTTGACTACTTGTCATATGGGTAGAGAAAATATGCATCGTATAAGCTGGTACCCATCGGGATAGAAGTTTATACATTGCATCCAATCACACATTTTCGGACAAATTGCATTTCTGATCCAAATCCAACCACATGGTTTCAAACTCATCAGGGCTTTGTGCATTCCATATGCACTCCTTAAACTTACCATAATGTTCCTTATATGCAATGGGGCTGAGTTTCTCAGAAAATTGTTGGTTATGTGCCATATGCATATATCCCTCGTACTTCGAAGCCCTGAAGCATTGGACTCCAGATAATGTTGTTGTCTGGGCTCTCAGGGATAACCCGAATTCCACTGAAAAAGAGTTGGTCTATGTATTCTGGGCCTTTGGTCCCTGCATCGCAGCATATCAACACTGTCGCCCGGTCCTATTTATTGATGGTACGCATTTATATTGTCCATACAACCAAAAATTACTTATTGCTGAAACGATGGATGTAAGTGGACATATATTGCCAGTTGCATTTTCTTTGGTGGACGGTGGAGAGTGAGGCTGCTTGGTTTTGGTTTCTTGAGAGATTGGTCAGGCACGTAACCAAAGACCGACCCAGCTGTCTCATTTCAGACTGAGGCGTAGGATGTCTGAATGCAATCCAAAGAATTCTGGTATTCAATGGCGAGATTGGTGTGAACAGATATTTCCTAAGGCATATTTATTCAAATTTTAACTTGCACTATAAGGATAAAGTGCTGAAAGGAATGGCGTGGTTGGCAAGTTCACGATCAAGCAAGATTAAATTCCACGACCAGATGAACATCATTCACGCAAGAAACCTTGCTGCATTCAGATATTTGGCTAATATTGATCCGGTTAAGTTGACACTAGCAAATGATGATGGGCCGCATTGTGGTATCATGACAACGAACCATGTTGAGTGCTTTAATGGAGTCTTGAAAGGTGCACGCAGGCTTCCCATTACCTCAATCGTCGCTCAAACACAAGAAAGTTGTATCAATTATTTCAAAGCACGACAGATGAATTGCGTGGGGATGAACTCAAACCTTGAGGCTTGGAGTGACAAGGCGAGAGTATTTTATGAGAGGGGTACGTAGTGTGCACGGATGCATAAAGTCACACCTTATAAGAACGCGAGGCTCACACGAGGATCAACACGTTGTACTCTCCTGCGTGCAATTTGGTATTCTATGCTCGCATGCGATACAGGTTAATATACCATTCAATACACTAAAAATCAGGAAATAATTGTAGTACTAAAAAATTTCACATGTAGGACCCCATAGGCTACTGCTATCCAGAAATGATAATTCAGAAATTGATGAAGACATATGAAAAGCCATTCTATCCGCAGGGCCACAAATTGAGGTTCCAGTACCACCATTTGAAGATGGTGGCAATGGAGGTATGAAATTGATGAAGACGTATGAAAATCCCTGGAGGTTCGACGCCAAATTTGGAGCCAACAGTCAAATTGGAGCTTCCAGTTCCAATTTCCAACACAGCTTCCAACAGTCAAATTGAAAACCTTTCTGATCATGCTTCCCCATTTCCAACACAGCTTCCAGCTGGAGCTGACCTGCCTTCCTGTGCAGGTGTCATTCTTAATCTGCAGAGTTGCATAGGGCATATTGGCTTTATCTTGTCCTCGTTACTGTATGCAAGCATGCAGAAGCTATCACGTTTTTCATATGATTCATTTTAAGCTCATTTTTGCTTCTTCATATTGACATAGACTTCTTTTATTAATCTGTGCCCTCTAAACCAACTTACTAGCCAGTTTGTAAGTGAAATTGTGTTTGTTTACATTTCTGTAAATATTTTGTAGAACGCAATGTTGTGAATTCACGCTATCACCGTTTGGGTATTCCTGGAACGAATTCCTAGTCCTACCATTCAGTCGCGAGGTGAGCAGGAGACGAATTGTGTGCCTTCTTATTTGGTCCAACACGTTATTCTTCGATTTGTTTAGAATATATGATCAACATGCTTTTTGCCCCTCTGCTGCAGGATAGTCAGGAATCTTTGCTATCCAATGGATCTTCACATGAGACAGATAAACTCGTATTTAAGGCGGATACCAATGACAATACCAATAGCAATAACTCAGGAAATGGTCAGTCACCCACCATGTCTAGATCGCCATCGTTGAGTTCACTTCATGTTGCAGCACAGAGGAAACTTTTTGCTGAATCAGGCCAGTTTCCGTAAGCTTCTGGAATCAAGTTCTTCACTGACGCTTGGAATAGCTCCTTACCGAGTTGTCGTAGGCCATATCAAGGAAAAGGTTCTATTTTCATTCTATAATTATTATCTAGCACACCAAACTATTTTGGTTACTTGTGCACTCTGTTCCCAAAATCCTATGATTCACGATTCGAATATTACGATTCGATTCTAAAACTTGTCGATTCGAATCTCATATATGAATCATTTGTCTAGATCTTAGGATTTGGGTCTGATTCAGGATTCAAATCTTACAATCCTGAACTTTAACAATTATTTATTTATAATATTTTTATTACAAAACATTTATTTTGATCTATTTTAAATAATTAACAATTATTTACGATTAACAATTCGAAAATGGATCATTTCGATCCACAATTTGAATCTCAATTTGACAAATATATACTTATGCATGCTTTACATCTTTATCACCAAGGTTTTGTTCTGCCTAAATTTAGCTTTTGAAGACACGAAGACGGCTGGAACTGCTCCTGGAGGACCTTCCTTGTGAATATGATTGTTGGGATTATTATGAAACATCACAGCAGCTACTGGAACCTCTACTTCTATGCTACGAATCATTGGTACTCCCTTCAGATACTCAAGTGTCCTTGATGATTCCCTTTGACATCCGGTCGTTATTTTCTTAAATGCTGACCTATGCAGCAATCTTGCGGATCTGGAATCTTGGCTGACGGTCGACTGATTGACCTGATTAGACGTGTTGCTACATTTGGGATGGGGCTAATGAAGCTTGACCTTCGACAGGTATCTCCATTTTTGAATGGCAGACTACTGCTGCTGCTTCTTGAGCTGAGATTTATATATATTTTGGCAGGAATCTGGACGGCATTCAGAAGTACTTGATGCAATAACAAATTTTCCGGAGATGGGCACCTATTGTGACTGGGATGAAGATACGAAACTCGAATTTCTGACAATAAAGCTGAAAGGAAAGAGACCATTAGTTCCTCGAACAATCGAGGTGCTTTTTTGACTAGCTTAACCATCTCCTTTTGGTAACAAAAATGATGAAAATGGCTTCCTTGTAATACCACTGATATTTTTGTTACTTTGTTTCCTTTTCAGGTTTCCCCTGATGTTAAAGAAGTATTAGACACCTTTAGAGTTGCTGCCGAACTTGGTAGTGATGCACTTGGAGCTTATGTGATTTCTATGGCCTCTAATTACGACTATGTTGTTTTACAAGTGATTCATATCTCATTCTACCTTCCTTATCTGCGAAACCGTAAAGTAAATGATCTCTTGCCTCCATGAACTGACAGGCTAGTGATGTCCCCGCTGTGTAGCTTCTACAGAAGGATGCCCGACTTGCCGTCACCGGAGAACTAGGCAAACCTTGTCCTCCTGGAACGTAAAATATCAATATCCTTTTGAAAACTTCTATATCTTTTGAGCTGTTGAAGGCGCTGATGATTTTATTTTTTGGAATTTACGAATGAAAATGTCTTGCCTGCTTCTTCCATCTGAGTACTTAGAATAAAACTTATTGTAATAGGCTTCGGGTTGTCCCACTATTTGAGACTGTGAAGGACTTGAGAGTGTTGAGAAGAAACAAATATCTCATCACGCATGTCTCCCATTAAATGAATGCGTGATGAGAATGCATGTCTGATTAGAAATGCATGCGTGATGAGAAATCAACAAACACATGCATATCACATCACCTTTAATGTGAATGGATGTTGATGTGATAATGTTGATGTGATTTGTCTCACTATTAATTGGATGGCTCCTATATATATATAGATGTATCGTGAAACAAATATATGTTCAACTTGTATAGATGAAAACAAGTGAATAAAAGAAGAGAGAAACCATCATATCTTCCGTGGAGTAGGGTTTATTTTCCGAACCACGTAAACTGTGTGTTTTTCGTTTTTCCAATTCATACAAAACATAAAACACAAACTACCAGAAACATCTTCAAAACACACTCAAGACTATTTCCTTTTCTATTAGTTCTTCAATCTGAAATTAATATTTGTGGCTACAAAAATCAATAAATGTTTTAAAACATGATCAAATATATAATTAGACTTTGTTATGAAGTTTCTTAAAGCATATTTTAAGTGAAAGTTTAAAACATCATTGAACGGCTGGACGTTATTACGTACTTGACTTTTAGAATTTTATTTTTTCAATAATGTTATGGGTATTCTATTTGCAGACCCTTTTTTAAACACAATTAAATTCTTCACTTATTAGCCACATATGTGCCACTTAGGTGTATGAGTACTTACACAAGCCCTCTCTGCAGAAACAATTTTTTCGACATTCCCAAATTTCCGGGTTTTTTTCTATTTGGGATTGTCTCTGAAGTTGATTTTATTTACCTTTTATCTTGTAGTTGGAGAAATATTGTCTGTTTGTCGAAATCATGCATCTTTTTTATCGTTCGATTCGAGGGGGAAGTTGTAAATATGAACTATGTAGCGTTGAAGTAAAATATGCATCCAATTCCAAACCTGACTTAAGTTGATGTAATAGGACGTCCACAGATTTTCCAAAATGGAATAGTGTGGACTGTGGATTATCATGCTGATAATCTTCGAATACTTATGCAGTATTGAAACACATACCCCCGGCAGGGTGAAGGGGAGCCAGAGAGACTATGGAATGAACTGAGCAGAGTCAAGAGAGCAATGGAAAGTAATTGGTATCAGAAATCAAGAACGAGATGGCTCAAACAGGGAGATGCAAATTCGAGGTACTTTCATCAGTGTGTGAAAATGAACCGCATGAGAGAGCATTTGAGCATGGGAGCGTGGAGCATCGAGCATGTGAGCGTGTGAGCATGGGCATGTGAGCATGTAACGTGTGAGTGTGGGCATGTGAGTGTGGGCATGTGAGCATGTGTGCATGAGCGTGTGAGTACTTGAACCTATGTTCATCTGAGCGTGGAGCGTGTCAGCGTATGTGCATGTGAGGGAATTTGATCTTGTTATGCAAGACCACCTTCGGCATATGTTCAGCTGTTTAGTTGGATTAATTCTGGTGATTTGCTACTGCTACCATAACGTTGAACCCTCTCTCCAATTGTAAGAACAGAAAACAGCTTAATAAGGCACTATAATATGCCGAACATCTCTCAAATCTCAATCCAAGTATTGTGGAAGCATATCCTCATCGGAGCACAATCTCTCCAAAAGGGTATTGGTGAAGGTGATTTCTCCTTAAATTCCTTTTAATCATCTGATTTTTTTTATGATAGGTGGTATCCATTCCATTTATGTGACTGACTAATCCAAGGAAGCCGACCTCCCACGAACATATCTGCGATCTCATATCTGTGTGGTCGTGGCCGATGACGAATTTCTTATCACCGATGAGATTCAACCTCTTGACCACTAGCATATAAATTCATTTGATTACTGAACATTCAGTAGACCTGTTCCATATTGGAATAAAAGCCTTCTCCGATTCCAAGTCCACTGGCCATTTATCCTGTGCCCCCTTTGATTCTATTGTCTGGAATCTATCCTATCTCTCACATAGCCTTGTAGAGCGACCATTGATTCATTGAAGAAAAGAAAGTAGATGAATAATGAGACCCATGAGATGCTGCTGAGGAATATGTTACATCAGTTACTAAGGAACCAGCAGTTGATACCTCCTCCTATTGCCACACCTTGTTTCATTAACATAAATTTTGAGACCACAGTTCCCCAAGCTTTGTTGTTCCTCAAGTATTTCCTTCGCCAATTCAATTTTCTCCCCACTCCGTCTCCAGCACACAAAATCAATGGAAATCAGGGTTGGTATGTTTGCAATATCAGAAGGAAACACTTCCATACACGACACATCCACGCGGAGTCTCTCCAGTTTAGGAAAGTGCTCCTGTTCTGCTTCCCAACGGATCAAAACTATCACCAACATTTTCAGGACTCTCAACTGCAGGAACTTCCCTTTCACAGGACTCCACGTGTTGTTCTCAAAGTAGCAGTCCTGCAGGTTCAGCACTTGAAGATCACACAATGAGCCTATGACGTCCATATCCTCACAGCAGAGGTGACATCCGATCACACACAGCTTCTTCAGCGAACGGGGGATCCTGATGCTCTTCACATCTCCAATTTGGATGGTGAGCGATTCAAGTTGATGTAAAAACGCAACATTATCGAGACAATGCCGCGAATAGACCTCGAACCACAAGTCATAACTGATTTTCAGCTCGCGTATATTCGGGATTCGTCGGATGAGGGTCCTTGCGCATCTCAAGTTGTAGGTCTTCATTGTTTGCAGTTCTTCCAGAACGGTGAAGTCTTTCTCCCAGATTGCAGGCACAGGAACGACACAATAAGGCACTATAAGATGCCGAAGATGCCGCATCTCCCAAATCTCAACCGGCAAACATGTTTCTGATTCTGACAGTGTCTTCTTCTCCCGGTCATAACGAACACCCCGTGAAGAAATATAGATTGTTTGCAGGTTCCACAGAAAAAGTATAGGCGTAGGCGATATGAAGCTCGTCACAACATCTGATTCGCTATGAACAAGACGGGATTGAGTTGAATACCTGGATCCTTCGCCAAGTACTGCAACCCATCTTGATGCCATGAGATGGGAATACTCCACTTTACACCTTCCGCACACGGAAGTACGAGTAGCATTGGATGTAGATCGTGTAAGGATTTCTGTAAAAACAACACTTTCCAGTCCGAATGGAGCACCACACAGGAAGCAGAAATCATTACGAAACCATTGTGATATCCCGTAAAGAAGGATTTTCCTTCTCACCTCTTTGGAATTCGACAAGAAATAGTAAGTTTCGAGTCCGAATTCAATGTTTTCTCTTGTAACGGAACTACGTGATCCCGGATTACAGATGAGTTTTTCTGCATGTGATTCTCTCTTGCACAGCTCTCGTAGAAGATCATGAATGCCGTAGGATTTGATTTTCCCTGTAAACTTTCTTTCACGAATCAAAATGAGGTTCCTTTCTGTTAGCTCCTTCAAATACTCCTCAGCAATATCTTTGATTCTTTTGCCCGGTACTGATTTAATCAATCCCAAAGATATCCAGTCCTGTATCAGACGAGAAGCTGGAATATCCTTGTCTTCGGGATAGTTTTTGAAATCAAGGAAGCACAATTTGAGATGAATGGGGAGACTGTCATAACTCAGATACAATATCTTCAAGCAACGATCATCATCTCCAGAACTGATAAACCATGCTACATTTTTTGCCACAAACTCCCAATACTCTGGAGTCATGTTGGATTTCGAGAGAAGCCCACCAATGGTGACAATAGATATGGGAAGTCCTCCACAACTTGCTGCAATTTTCTTCCCAAATTGTTCCAAACCAATCGGACAAGATTGTTGACCAAATATGCTCTCACAGAATAAATCCCAACTTTGAGCATCGTTGAGAAAATCCATCTGATAAGAGCCACGGGAGCCTAAAGAATCAGCAACATTTGATAATCTAGTCGTTACGATGACTCGACTTCCATTGCGGTTTTCCGGAAAGAACAACTTCAATTTCTCCCATACTTTAACACTCCACATATCATCTATGATGATCAAGTATCTCCGACCAACTAAATCTTGGTGTAATCGCACACCCAATTCGCGCATTCCTTCATTGCTTTTCCCACCCAGGAGGCCCTGAATTACTTCACGTTCCTTGTACTGTTGAGATATTGTACACCATTTGAGTATATCAAATCTATTCACAATACGTGAATCTTCAAAAGCCCTTCTCGCTAATGTAGTCTTACCAATGCCGCCCATCCCTACTATTGGAATGACCTCAAGGCTTCTTTCATTACTCATGAGCTTGGCTAGAATCTGATTTATGAGATCCTCAGATCCCACCATACTTGTTCTGTCATCGTCGAAAACATCAAATCCCCGCTGCGACACTTTGGATTCTGGATTACTGAGAATGCTTTTACCAACAAAATTCCTATTAATTGTGTTAACAGTTGGTTTGCAATTATAAGATCGCATAATGAAAGTTTATTTACCTAAAAAATGAACCCAAGGGCCATTGGCGTCGGTCCACGCTAACCAGTGGTAGCTCCTTCTTAATTGATTCCATCTCTTGAATCACATTCATCAAATCAGCACTGAAAGATGATAGCCCTTTATCGCTTTCGACATCATGTATTCCGCGCAATTGATCCACGATATGGTCGTCGATGATGGTTTCTAATTCTCTTGCAGCGTGGGTGATTCTCCGGGCGAAACCTCCAATGTCTTTGCTCATTTTATGGGAGTGAAGTTCCAGAAACTCTTGCAAGAAGCCAACGGTTTCCTGGAAATTCTGCACCTGTTGTATATGGAGATGAATTCGCCCCCAATAATGAAGCTTCTGTATCTGGACCAGAACTTGCGAAAGAGAAATCAATGAACCGTAAGCAGCCACAGACATATCGGAGGATGGTAAAAGTTACGAGTGAAGCTGGGGAGCATGAAGGTGCTCTTCGTTCCAATCATAGTCAGGTTTGAAGTTTCAATTGGATGTGAAAGTTGTGGTTATATTTCTTCAAGTGATATTTTTATTCATCCACCGGTACGTAAAATAACCCGAAGTTAAAATTATCCGAACGAAAATGAAAAATTATTTGTGTACGTAAAAGGTAAAATGACCCATGTCTGAAGGTAAAATTATCGGTGCGAAAACTTAAAATTACCCGTGCGAAAACAGATAAGTACGTCGAAAAAAAACTTGTCAAATATTTCCGGTAGCGAAAACGTAAAATGATCCGTGTCGGAACGTAAAATTACCTGTGCGAAATATAGAACGGAACGACGACGCTGAGAATTATGGCGAAGTCCGTTTTGACCAACGATGAGCAAATCGTCGAATAAATTCGATTTTAACAAAATTTAAGACAGAGAAAAAAAATGAAAAAAAAACAATTAAAAACAACAGGGAACCGAGAAAGGAAAAAAAACCCAGCTCACTACACGACAAAACAGACACGAATAATTATCAAACCAGACTCTAAAATAATATAATATACTTTTACTTAGGATGTTATGTATTGTTATATTTTTGGACTATCAATCTCAATTAAGTATTAAAAATATCTCTCAACTATCTGTTAAAAATATCTCACAATTATCATTCAAAGTACTCCTGAATGCGACAGAAGTGTATTTTAAGCGTGAGATTGGAAGTGTGTTATATCACTACTTATTTTACACACTTATTAAATACATATGTAACAACTTAGCAAAAAAAAATACATATGTAACAACATAGGAATTCCTGAGTAAATATTTGTTGTCTTACACTAAACTGTCAACCTATGTTTTACATTAAATTGGTCATTTAACTTATGTTAATGGGCATATCTAATTTTGGTGTCATATTGCCCCCTTTTTAAAAGTTATTAGTAAAATATTAAAATACTATCAATTGATTTTTTTTTTTTGAAAAAACAGTTTAACAATTAGGGGTGTCAATCGGGCCGGTTCGGTATTGATACCGAATACGATTTTTAAAAAAATTAAAAAGACATTTTTTAATCGTTAAAAAATTAAAAAATATTTTTTCCTTGACAAAAATTAAAAAAATAAAATTTTATTTTTTTACACCGTTACCGGTTTTTCCGGTATAGGTAATAGTACCAGTCTCTTGTACCGGTACTGGATTTTACCAGTACCGTAGTCTTTTTTTGGACATCACTAAAAACACCATCTGAAAAAAAAATTCAATAAAAAATCTACATCTTTTAAATTATACATTTAAATAAAAATAGACAAAACAAATGCGGGATTTAATACGGTATTGGTGAAAATATTTGAATGCAACTATTTTATAAAATTTTTAAAGAAAATGAAAATACAACAATACATGCATAGTATATTAGATAAGTTCCACCTTAAACATTTTGGAATGTAAATGATTTAAATTATTTGTAAAATCAAATTGACAACATAATCACACATATTTTATTGGCGCATTATGGCTGACGTACATTTATCATTGGTTGTACAACATTTTGTATAAAAATAGTTTGTACATGTAATATTACTCCAGAACATATTTGAGAGAAATCTTCATCTACTGAGTGTTACCATCCTGATTAATGAGTTACGGTTCCGAAAAGTAATCTTAACTGTCGGATGTTGTGTTCCAAAGGCTAAAATCAATTTGTAACCATTTTTTAAATTTTAAATATTTTTGATGTCTTTTAAAGTACTTTTATTTTTGATGAATTTATACAGGTTATTTTTTGTTTTGAAACAAGGGAGGCAGACATCAATACAAGCCTGGCCTAGAATAAAAAAGACTAGCCACGCGAGGCTGAGTTGAAAACACTTGGGGTGCACTTCCAAAATTTGGCAAATGATGTCATTTCGGTTGAAGATCTTCAAACTGTGGGCTTCAGAGTTGCGGTGGACAGTTGTAGATACCAAAGGGCATTGAGAACTAATGGTCGAAGTAGATCCAACTGCATCGACAATCCTTCCAACAGTCGTCAGGAGTGGCATAGAGAAAAAAGCTGACCCGGTTGTATGCATCCCTAGGATCCTTGCGACCCGCTCATATGGAGTGTGGGGAAACTGTGTGCGGGGGGCAGGGAGTAAGGAATGGGGTTCTACTCCTGGTGACGTTTCAGACAAGAGTACCTTGTCAAAATGATGAAGTGCGAGGCCCAACTTTGCTAGACTGTCAACTACATAGTTCAGCTCGATCTTTGACCCCTGGTTGGATGCTTTTGAGGATCAACTCTGGAAGAGGAAGAGATAAAGAGCTATCCATAGCTTCCTGCAAAACCTCAATACAATCACAAGAACCAGTAAGCAGTTTAATACTGGCGTAGCTGTGATCCTGCGCAAGGCTGATGCCAATCCATACAGCCCAAAGCTCTACGTCCAAGGGCGAGCAAATGCCAAGTTTCTGGCTAAAGCCCACTATCCAGATACCATCCACTGATGACAGGTGACCGCCATCTGCCGCCATTCCACAGCTACTAGATCGCGCCCCATCACAGTAGAGCAAGATCTGGGGAGCATTGAGTAAATCTATAGAACATGCGTTCCTCATTGTGCGAGATATAGTCACATTCCTTGAATTTCCTGCAGAGGCAAGAGTACTACCAATAATGATTAGCTTATAGGGATAAGAGGAAGGATGCATGTGTACTCGGTGTCCTCCGGGGATATCCTATGGTCGTCCGAAGCTTTGAGAGTAATCTTAATTGCTGCATTAATGCTTGAGCATAGCCCCAATGAATTGATGATTTTCCCTCCCAGCACTTTGTCGTTACGAGCACTCCAGAGTTTATGGCAGATTATTGCAAATGTAGATGGTCCATCCCTATTATCAGAAGTTAGACAACTCAATAACAAGTTTCGAAATAATTCTTGAGACCAGATATCTTGCAATAGTGTCAAGCCCAGTGTCTCCCCAATTTATGTCCTTCTCAGGCAATCTCTAAGAATATGCAGGATTGTCTCTGACTGAGAACAGAGATGACTGTCACCACTGTCGGAAAGACTTCTCCTAGCACGCTCTGAATTTGTCCAGAGTAATCCTCGTGCTGCTTTCCAAGGAAAAGTCTTCACCTATTCTGTAATCTTGAGTTTCCAAATAAGGTCCTAGTCACTATTCTCCGAATTCCAGTCCTAGAGCAGAAAGAGTCATAGGCAGACTTGGTAGAAAAAATCCCTTTAGGAGATCCCTTCCAGCCTACTCGATCCCAGCCCATGTGTTCTCTTGGTCCAGGAGTCACCCTAATCTTTATCTTCTTGCTTTCAGGAAGAAGTGTCTCCAACAAAGCCCAATTCCAGCCACAAGAATCATTCACCACATCAGAGGCTGTCATTGAGAAGATATCTGTGGTAGGAATGTCTTTGTTATTTTGACGAGGTCCATGAGTCTATCCATAACTTCACTTCACTTCCATCTCCTAGAATCCATTGTAAGCATTCTTGTACGGCAGGGAATACTTTCCGAATATGGTTCCAGAAACGGGAGCCCGCCTTCGTTGGGATAATATGCCTGATTCGAGTCTGATCCAGCTTGTACTTGGCAAAACATAGATTCTTCCAAAGCTTGTCATGATCGAACAAAAAATCCCAAGCCAATTTGACTAGGAGAACCATGTTCATATCTTTGTGCTTCAGCATAACTAGCCCCACTCCCACCCTCGTGACTTAGGTTGACACACTTCGTGTCAATATAAAGGGTGGCTCTTCTTGTCCTCTCTGGCATTGCCCCAGAGAAAGTCTCTAACCACTTTATCCATTAGTTTGCAGAGTCCAATCGGGAAGACAACCAATTGCATTTGGTAGATAGGCAATAGGCATAGAACATAATGTGGACTTGCACAAGGTGAGTCTCCCCGCAAACAAAATCGAGTGTGGGTTCCATTTTTCAACTCGTTGTCGCATCCTTATAACTAAGCCCCCATGAGAGTCTGCAGAGAACCTTTTATGGATTATCGGAACCCCTAAGTACGTCCCCAGATTGTCCACCATTCTGATGCCTAGAACTGAACTCAAAAGGACCTTCATGTAAGGACGGACACCAGGAGAAAGAAACATAACGGACTTGTTAGCATTTATCTCTTGACCCGAAGAGGAGGCAAAGGTTCGAAGGACCTCTAACATAGTTACAGTCTGAGATTAAGAAGCTTCTCCAAATAGTATCAAGTCATCAGCAAATAAAACATGAGAGAGATTGAACTGTCCACCTCCAAATTTGAGAAGTTTCCATTTCCCCGACTGCACTGCTGCTTGAATGGCATGTGTTGATCTTTCCATGCATAGAATAAAAATATAGGATGAGACACACACCTAGGGGTGAAAATTTTACCCTGCACCGCCGGTGCGGGGGCAGTGCAAACCGTCGCACCGGTGGTGCACCGTCGCACTGCCTAACGGACGGTGCGATGCCGTAATGCAAATTTTTCTGCACCGCGGTGTAGGCAGTGCACCGTCGCACTGCCTACACCTTTATGTAATTTGTTTTACCATTTTTTATTTTTTTAATGCAATCTTGCAGTTTTATTGGTTCAAAAAAATTAATTTTTTTTGTGAAAATATATTTTGGACACCTGTCACCACCTTATTCGTCCCAAATATTTTTTTTTCGAAAAATTTCAATTTTGGAATTTTGTTTTAATTAAACCCGACCCAGGTTCTTGGTAGACTGTGCGCAGCAATCTGCCGGCAGTTTGCGGGGCGGTGCAAACCGTATTTTCAACTCTCCACACACCTGCCGTGAATGAGAAATACATAAACTACTCGATCCCATTCAACGCTCAGGATAGTCACCTAGAACAAAGATCCTATCCGTATTGGGCGACTGGGATCATCCCACTATTCGAATCTATCCTTACGCTTCTTCGCCACGGTGTCGCTGCTGCCATTTTCAACTCTATCCAATTTCTCTCTCACAGTCACACAGCGCACAGCAAACCCTGCGACGACCTTCTACGTTGCTTTCTACTCCGTTTCTTGCGAGATTTGTAAATACAGTTAGATAATGTTATTTGTCGTGGTTTATGTGTAACTGAAATTGAGGAAAGTAAAATGGGGAATGCTAGTGGAAGGGACGAAATCGTGGAAAACGGCGGCGACGGTGGAGCCAATGGCGTGACGGGAGGTGCCGACAACGATCCGAATGCTCGCGTGGTGTATGCTGATTCGATGGCCAGTTCTCATCAGCATGAACAGCGGCAGTCACCCGCGCCTGTCTCGTTTTCCTCGCAGGTGATCATTCCTTTTCCCCTTTCGTGTGTGTTGCGTGTGCGGATAATGTGAACTTGCGTGATCGCATTTTTCTTGTGTGTGTTCCTGTAGCGGATCCGGCCTTGCGGATACTTTGACTGAAATATTATATGATTTTTATGCTGCGGTGTACGCGGAAGTTCATGAGGATTGTAGTTGTACATGCTTGATTTACTAATTGTAGATTCTAGTTGATGCCGAAGATCAGGCATGATTCAGTGAAAGATACTTGTCTGTGAGCACTTCAAGATTTTCACTTCCAAGAGTTAGTCAAATGTTACCTACCGTGATCAATTTATGGTTGACTATACTTGAAAGTTGGGGAGAAGTTTGTATTAGTTAATATGGTCATGGATTGTGGATTGTGCTGGAGAGAAACATTGTTTTTCCGCTCAGCACTTCAGATTTAGCAATGAAACATTGGCAAATCTAAATGCACATTGAACTTGCTGATATCTTAACCAAAAAAACTATTGATGTGAGGACAAGGAATTCTGGGATATAAAAATTCTGTTATCAGTAGCTATAGCTAATTGTTAATATTTTGTTTAGGTATTGTTTTCTTTTTAAGCATGTTCGTTCCCGCATTATCGGAGATGCATTTGCAAGATTTTCTTTACCAGAAAATTTGGCAAGGCTTATTCTTTTGGCAACTGTGGCAGGACCCAGTAGTTCCTTTGCATAGAAATCATGGCTCTTCTTTTAGTCCATTGCAGAAGAATGAATCACAAGGATATGGCGATCCTCCTGAACAAGGAATACCTACTATAATAACTTGGAGCTTCGGTGGTAAAAATGTGACTGTGGAAGGATCTTGGGACAATTGGAAAGCAAGGTAGTCCGATAGATTTGCAAGCTATCTTGTAACTGTTTCAGTAGGTTGTTTCTGTTTCATAAGGTATATTATGTATATTTCTCGCAGGAAACTACTTCAGAGATCAGGCAAGGACCACTCCGTTCTTTTGGTCCTCCCATTGGGCGTATTCCGTTACAAATTTATGGTGGATGGCGAAGAGAGATACATCCCGGATCTTCCAAGTGAAACAGATGAGAAAGGTCACGTTTATAATCTTCTTGATGTCCAGGTGGGATTGCTGGAAAAAGTATCTACGTATTAGGAAATAAACTCCTCCTCACTCTGTTTAATGATTTAAAGGCGTCTTCTATGGCTATGTTAGGAGGGATATTAACTAGATCTGGCAAACTTTGGATACCTACATTTGAATCCTTTATCCCTAAATCAGGATTCTACTAACTTGAGTTTTCCTAAAAGTATCTACACCGAAAAATATTAGATCTAATGCAGCAGAATCAGATAGCTCTAAACTGCATATATTGGATCAATTTCAGCTGGAAGTGGACCGTTAACACTTGGGGAATACACATATTGTTATATGAATAATCCTGGAATGACGAAATGCTAAACGAGCCCCATGTTTCTTGTGTATAGATTTAGTTTCAGGCTGGAGTCTAAAGTCTCTTCTCTACCTACAGGATTATGTTCCTGACAATCTCGACAGCATTGTGCAGTTTGAAGCTCCTCCGTCGCCAGATTCCAGCTATAGCCAAACATTCCCTGGAGATGAAGACTTTGCGAAAGATCCCGTGCTGATTCCTCCTCAACTCCAATCAAGTGTTCTTGGTTCCGAAATCCGGGAAGAAAATGCTGTGTCAAAACCCCAGCATGTGGTGCTAAACCATCTCTTTGTGGAGAACGGACGATCATCCGAGTCTGTAGTCGCTCTTGGTCTCACTCACAGATTCCAATCCAAGTATGTAACTGTTGTTCTATATAAGCCATTCAAGAGGTAGGTAGTTCCCATACCCACGGAATGTTGGGAGCTTTTTTTTTGTTCCTGCAACTCTGATGATGCATTGCATTGGCATGCAGTTAGATGTAACTACTTTCAACAACGCTACTTTGATCAACTTGTATTGTACTTGTACATATATCATAATGTGAAATGTCTACTTTTGTGTTCTTGTAGATTTGTTCATAAGAAATGGACACATCCGTTTTAACTTTCACTCTTCAAGTTCTTATCTGAATGCATTTTTGCAATGGCTTACAAAAAAATGCAATAAGCTGATGTAAACTCTACTTTAGGTGCTGTGTTGTGTATCTTATTTCAAAGAGCTTAGTGCATATATTAAGCATGAAGAAGCAGTCATGGCACCACCAATGCCAAGAGATTAGGCCAATATTCAACAAGATATTCCCAATAAATGGAGCAAGAGTATTGCAAACTACCTTTAGGCCTCAATACCTATCAATGCAAATTCCCTAATACATACTCGACCAATGACTGATGTCAAGCCTGGGGATATTTTTTTTTTGATGGGCACTGCATTGATTTTCAAACAATGATGCAATAAGCCTGGGGATATTAACTTACACCCAACGTAGTGGGATTTTGAAAAATTATCCCAATCCTGTGTTTATTAGTCAGAATATTTTGGGAGAGATTTTTCCGGGTCAAATATTAATAAAAATAATTCCAAATTCGAAAATAATTTTTAAAAAAAATAGAAAATTATTTTTTTTTCAAAAAATAATTCAAAAATATTTTTTTCGAAAATAAAATAATTCGAACAAAACATATTTCGAAAATAAAATATTTTTTTCGAAATATATTTTTTTCCCGAAAATACAAATAATTCAAATAAAATATATTTAGAAGAAAATATGTTTAATTCGAAAATATTTTTTTCCAAAAAAATATTAAATTCCCAAATTTATGAGATTAAAATTGTAATTATATTTAAATTTTGAAATCATTCTAAAAACTTATTCTATCTACTAAACATCAAATTTTAAAATCTCACTACATCATAAACCACTTAAATCCTATATAATCCTACATACTAAACGCAGAATAACTTATCTCATCCTACTAGGGGGGGTTGCAAATACTAGTTATTATGTAAAAGTAGCTTCTCAGAAGGTCTTCTGGAAAAAAGAACTTTCATTGAAAAGCTGAAAAGTGTTTGAAAAATATGTTTGTCTA